>JAGFPH010000097.1:1058036-1130124 GCA_018207615.1 Philaenus spumarius
GCAACTAAAAAGTGTAAGAGCAACTAAAGGCTGTAAGGGCAACTAAAGGTTGTATTGGCAACTAAAAGATGGTAGAGCAACTATATACTGTAAGGGCAATTAAAAGATGTAAAGGCAACTAAAGGATACCAGTACAACTAATAGCTGTAAGGACAACTGAAATCTGTAATTGCAACTAAAGGCTGTAAGGGCAACTAAACAACTAAAAAGTGTATGGGCAATTAAAGGCTGTAAGGGAAACTGAATGTTGTAAGTGTAATTAAAATCTGTAAGAGCAACTACAGGCTATAATGGCAACTAAAGGTTGTAAAGTTAATTCATAGAAACACCGAATATATTAATTTGATTTATAAACAATAGCACGATTATTCTGGAGCCAGTTTTTGCTTATAAAACAGGAAAAACCAATACAATAATTTTATAGACATTTTAAAAATAACAAAACATAATTACAAATTATTGTTATACGAGTACATAAGCTTACTTTCTGGTTGTAAAATCATTAGTTGCGGAGTAGAACCGTGATACTACATTGAGACTCCATTTCGTAATTAGGCGACCCATTACAGAGATATTGCGAAAACAACTCGGGCAGATTACTTCGCATTGTTGCTGGGGAAATTAAAAATATTCCCGAGATATTCCCTCCCCAAGGTATACTAATCAGAGAGATAGGAACTCTGTGCGCTTGGGACTGTGGGCTATAGTGATTGGACAACGTGTTCATGAAAGTTTAATTGTATTGAGTTAATTGATCTATGCTAATATTATAAAGAGGTAAAGTTTGTTTCTTTTTTTTTTTTTTTTTTTTTTTTTTTTTTTTGTATGTAGGGGGTAATCTCTGCCACTACTGAACTGATTAAAAAAATAGTTTTACTAATAAAAAGCTACACTATTCCTGAGTAGCATAGGTTATAATTCAATTCGTTTTTTATTTCAATATTTGTAAATTTAGTCAGAAAAAATTCTTAGGTTAGGCCTAGAATGATAAACCAACACATGTATTTATTATCATAGCAACCAATTGAATAAAATAACAGATAATATAGCTGTTTGCTCCAATATGTCCATTAACAGCTGATTAAAAAATGTCAAGCAATCATTTGTGTATTTCTAGCTTTTAGGTTTGGGTTTTAAAGTGTAGATCTGAGCCTTGCTGGTTCTTTTAACCATTATTATAACTGCTGTTATCAAATATAAGAAATAATTTGATTTGAACATTTATCATTATTTACCATCTTAGTTTTGAGGTTATTATTAATCCTACACCTTTATTATAAATATGTTTTTAGAAGGTTCCATTGGGGGTTGGCGTGCGGAGCATGCATGGGTCTCCCCTAGTAATATTATAAAGAGGTTTTTTTTTAGGTGTAATCTCTGGAACTACTGATACTATTGAAAAAGTAGTTTTACTGATAAAAATCTTCACTATTCCTGAGTAACATAGGCTATAATTCATTTTGATAAAAACATTTTTTATTTCAATATTTGTAAATTTAGTCGAAAAAAAATTCTTAGGTTTGGCCTAGACTGATGAATTACCATAGCAACCAATTGAATAAAATAACAGATTTAACAGCTGTTTGCTCTAATATGTCCATTAACACCTGATTTCACACTTTGGAGCAAACATCACTGTTACACTTTGACCTTTGATTCTACTACTAACACTAAAACTAAAACTAACTAAGTGTTACTACGAAAACACTTTGTTCTTACATCACTGTTACTTTTGGATTCTTAATTTCTTCTTTTTTTTTGTATTTTTTCGTATAATTGTATTTTGTATATTTTTCCGGTGTAGTGGTTAAGGAAAGCTTTAAAATGATGCCTCATTCATGTTATTTGATGATATATTAAGGAAGTTATGGCGTACCGACAAAAAAAATGGTCTTGAGAAATAATATATGTGATAGTTGATCTAAAATAATTTGATTTGAACATTTAAAATTATTTACCATCTTAGCTTAGGATGTTATTATTAATCCTACACCTTTATTGTAAAGAAAACATAACATGATTATGTGTGTAGAAGGTTACAACGAAGTTGGCGTGCGAAACACGCAGGGGATTTTCCTAGTATAACATAAAGACAGAGTATAACGCACGGTTAAATGCTAGTTTTACAATGGAATAAGTGTAAATAACGTGTTATATAATGTGTTAAAACAATATTAGTATGTTTTTAGTTATAATTTAACATGTTTTAGTGGCGATGAAAGAAACTGAAAACTAATAATTCAATCACGCAGCTGAATCGCTGACGTGAGTTGAGCGAATTTCCAAAATACAATTTTTATGTTTTAGGGTTTCAACCAACTATTTTAGACATTGGTCTACTCACGAAGTGATGGTGGTACTCACGTAGTGTACTTAGCTGCCTGCGTATACTAAGTACATTAGTAGAATTTGTTTGCTCCTCAGCTTCCAGCCCTGGCTCACAATATATTTTTTATTCGTCAACAAGTTTCAACTTAAGTTTTATCTCAAGCGTCAATGAGGATAAATCAATCAATTTAACTAATTTTCTTATACACATATAAACAAATACATTGCAATATATTGACAACTAAATTGTGACCACATGGTCATCAGTCTGTGCGTAGACACGAGTCGTATCTGAAATAGCTACAACAAGGAAGTTACATTCAAGAAAGTTTAAATACAAAACAGGTTTGAGTGGGAAGTGCAAAAAGTAGGAATCCAAGTCAATATAGGACCAACAACTAACCCGGGTCAGCAAATTATTACTGCATCAACACACTAAGTATTCAAAATATTAGTAAGCGAGATAAGATACAAGATGTGGCACAACCCTCCTCTAGTTCACCCCTGCGGTTCGCTTGCGATGGTGCGACTCAATTTTAGGGTGTGTCTTCTGCTCTCATGCGAGCGTACGTGCGTTGTCAGGATGGATCGTGGGTCAGAAGGTGCTTCAAATAAGGTGACGAACGACTGTTTTCACTTCAATGCGTTAATTAAAAGTAAATCAATCTCTTACTCTGCTGGTCCGGACTTACAACTAAACTAAATGAAGGTAATGGAAAGCGAGTCTACATGGTGTGGTTTGGAGTCTTCACCAGACCACGTTTACTAACAGACCCATTTAATCTTGAAAATTTAGCCACAAGCAGGCTCCCCCTCCTTTAACTATAAATTGTGACATCAACTATTGTTAGAATGCAAGTTATTATTTAGCACAACCACTATCAACATAGACGAGGGTAAATAAATTTACGAAATGTAGATGGATACGACATTCTCAGTAGCGTCCCTTCCCAAGTCCAGAAGCAAATTAGTAATATATTTCTTAAATGTTTGATGTTTGAAGTTGTTAAACATACGTAAGTTATCAGGAAGATACCTGTATAAAACATGAGCTATATAATGCCAGTTCGTGAGTATTACTTATTTATTTATTTTTGTATTAAAATTTTGAATGACTTTGAGCATTAATTGGGTGCTTTGAAAATATCTGGGTTATATGACAAAATATAAACCACTAAAATTTCAGACATAACTATAAGTATTAGATTCACAAGGTTAGATTCTTCAAAAAATGTATCTGTAGAAAAACAATGGCCTTAGCGCAATGCAGTTTTCAGTATGGATTTTTGAACTATCAATAATTAATTGATTTAAAGACATTCCCTAAATATTGCCCCCCCCCCCATAAATAATGATTGACAGTATGCATAGTAAGATAATTTCAACTGTTGAATATTAAGCATTTCACTAAGATGTTTAAATACATAAATTAATTTTCGTGTTTTTTGCTTTACACATTAACTGGTTCCGTCCATTGCAAACATTACTCCAAGGTACTTTTAACAAACAACACTTTCAACATGTTCGCAGAAAAACACCTTGTTGAGATAATCACCACAAGAATGCAGATTTAAAGAATTAAGCTTTAGATAAGTGCAAGCTCTCAACGAAATCGGCAGAAATTTAGTTTTATAAACTTTAAGAGTTAATCTTTTCCACCGAAGCCCAATGCCTTTCCTCCTTGTACTTCTTTCTAACTTTCAACTTCAAATAAAATAGCCGTGATGACGACTTTGTTGTGGAAACGCTTTTGACAAATACACGTAATTTTCTGAGGAGTTATGTTAGCTTATTATTTTCAAATTAATTTCTTCTCACTAATCAAACTCCATATTTTGTACAGTGTATATGTAGTTGTAAAAATAATCTAAAAACTCGTTCAATCCTATATGTTGCTAACGTACTCAAAATTACCTGTTTACAAAATTCAAAAGCTTTTAGCCGTTATTTTAATTTATTTCTATTTGAAAAAGTATTTCAGTTGTTTAAAACAACTGACGTGATAATCTATATTATAATCGGCTTTATCCTGACTGAATGAACGACTGAAATCGAATCGACGTAGAGCAAAAACTACTTAAGATACAAATACGAAAATTTAAATGTATATTCTTATGGGATAATAGTAGGACAACAAGAAGGGATTTTGCTAAAATTGTAATTTTAAAGTGTAAAAATATTGACAATTCAGTGGTTTACTCCCAGTCCTATACCAGATAAAACAGCTGTTCCGATCAAAAGATTAGCAACACATGTTTCTTTACATTCATTACCATAGCAACCAACTTAGCAGGTTTAGAATCATTTCATTATTCTTCGCATCAAAAGTTTTTGTATGGTTAGATTAACAAACTAGAGGCAAACACAAAGTAAACGAAAAGCTTACTGTATTATAATTCAAACATCTGGTAATACTATTTTTTATTATATCGTTTAATTTAGTTGGAGATATCAAAATTGTTTGAAATGTTTATTATTTTAGTAATAATGGTAAATTACAATTCATACCGTAATTCAAATTATTAGGGTTGATCGTGCCTATTTCAATTACTACCTTACGTTTTCAATGTACAGGTCACCGCAAAATCGTAATTTCCGTGAAAACATCAGCGTATACAATAATCTGTTTGCATTGGCATCGCCATGAGTTACCACCGTAGTTGGTGAGCGAAGCTAGTTAAAATTGTTACCATACTTACAAGACACAGTAAAATCATCTATTGCTGACAACGATATGCATTCAAATGTGTATCCCTTCGAATACGAAGAAATCAGATTTAATTTTGAAATCAATAACAAATCATTTTAAGTCGGTGTATATTTACCGAGCGACATTGAAATGTCAACAAACACGGCAGCAAATGTATGTAAATTTGCCGGTTACGTGTTTGTTTTGGATTAGTCTGCAGAATATTTGTCAGGCTTACCATAAATAATGCGTTGAGGCCGTGAAATTCCCTCGGGTGTACGCCTACACTCATTATTAATAACTCGGAGGGAATTTTTGTTTTTTGTTGAAATAATTTCAATTTCACTCCACGTTTTAATTGGACGGCTTTTTTAATTATTTTACTGCGATGTTTCTAATAATTACGGTACAGTTTGTGTATAGAGTTTATGTTAGCGCTGATGTTTCGGGTAATCTCTCAATGTAGTGAATCTATTTCAAATATCCTTTAATGGTAATAAATTTAAACTTCTCTCAGTAATATATACTCATTCCTGAAATAATAATAATTGGAAACGCTGACTTGAGTTGAGCGAATTTAAAAAAATACGCTTATATGTTTTAGGGTTTCTACAAACTATAAGGGTCTACTCACGAAGTGGCTAAATAGCTGCTGCATGTACGAAGTAGGTAAGTAGAATTGTTTTGCACCTCAGCTTCCAGTCCCAACTCAAGCGCTGTCTTTCCTATTGAAATTCGCTAATAAGCGCTTTGATTACAACTGTGTGATTTTGTTAAACTATTTAACCTAATTTAACCTGTTTATGTATTTTTATCTATGGGTTGACATAACTTCAACTAAATGTTTATACAAACTACCATTGGAGATTGTTACTTTTTTCTTTAGAAGGGAATACTTACAATTTATAAAAAGGAACTCTTCTATGTTACTTAGAAATTGTAAAACTGCTCGCCAGCGAAGAAATCTTTTAAAATATGTTCAGTAATTTCTGACTTTTGCCAGCAAACCTTCGTAAAGTTTACATCATATCGTAAGCAAATGTAAATAGGAAAAATGGGCTATTGCAGTGACTCTTATAGACTTCTAGTCGCTTTAAGACCTAAGGTAATCAATGAGCACCGATCATGGTCCCAAGAACACGCTTTGGGGTGCATTAAAATGTGTACATATATGTGTTCGACCTCTCTAACATCCGCATTTTGCGTCCGATTTGGTTCAAATTTATCACACACATTGGACGAGTTCGTTATCAAAAAATCAAACATCTGGAAGCCTGGTTTTGACAACTGTTAGTTGAGTTGGAACTAACAATTCGTCTAAACATTTTGTACTATTCGTACTAAAACAAAACGCGTTTGAAGTTTTACCTAAAAAAAAGGCGTTAGAGATTATTCTGCATGTTTTTTTACACTACCTTATAGCCCGTCTGGTTCCCCCAAAATCGATCTGAACATAAAATACCACGAAAGTTCCCGTTTCAAATTTACGGGGAGTAATAATAATAATAATAATAATAATAATAGGTCTTTATTGAACTAATATACAAAACTATTACAATTTCCTCAACACTTCAGACAATCCTCTTGGTCGGAAAACCGTCAGAGGGGTTGCCAATCCAAATTAGTTGGTCGTACAAAAATCAAAATCAAAAGAGACTGAGATCAAAGAGAGTAAATTGATAAATTTTCCAACTGAACCACACTTTCTAGTCAATATATATAAATAAATATATATGTATAGAAATAATAATAATAATGAATAAATTAAATATTAAAAATTAAACTCCTTGATTAAACTAGTCCTATACGTCCAGGCTTTACTGCAAAAGCGACTTATTTTACACCAATGTCTTCCATTTAAGTGTTCTATTAATTATTGTGCTGATAACACATCCTTTGCGAAAATTTGTCTTCTACACTCCTTCAGTATGGGACACACAGCAAGAAAATGTCGAATGTCTTCCTCTTCATTGGTATTACACAAGGAGCACATATTAGATGTTGCCGTGTAGGAATATTTATTTAAATTTAATAATTCCGCCCTGGCTTTCAGAAACCAAATAATTAGATTAAATTTACTTTTGCTACTTAAATAACCTATATTAGAATTCAGCGTTAGAGAAAAGGCCTATAAAAAAAGGCGTTAGAGATTATTCTGCATGTTTTTTTACACTACCTTATAGCCCGTCTGGTTCCCCCAAAATCGATCTGAACATAAAATACCACAAAAGTTCCCGTTTCAAATTTACGGGGAGTATTTTGTACACATTATATAATGCAAAGCGAGGTCCGAAAGGAAGCTTAATCTAACAAAAAGTTTCTACAAGACCAATTACTGGTTGTAAAGTTAGCACTCTCCCAACGAACCAACCCATATCCCAGACGGGAACCAACCAGATAGTTGTGAATTATCAGAAGGGTTTGGGTAGGGCAAAGATATAGAATTTTCTAAGGATATTAAGGAAAGTTTTCTTTAGAAAAGATACGTTCCCCCTCCAATTTAAACCAGAATCTATTGTAATTCCTAGGTGTTTAATTTCTTTAATTTGTTGGATAGCAATACAGTTACAGAACCCCGTACCTTGTTTACACAAAAGGAAGTGATAAACTAAATCCTCATTAAATTGGTTTTGTTTTCTAAAATTAAAAATTATATATTTACTCTTTTCTCTAAATACCTTGTATTGAGAATTAAACCAAAATGTCAATTTAAGTAAGTCCTCCTGCATTAAAGTTTTAAGTAACTGTAAGCTAGAACTTTGATATAAAAACGCAGTATCGTCTGCAAAAGCGGTTAAAACCCCATTAAATTTGGCATAACATAAAACATTCACGTATACTGAAAAAATAAATGACTCTAGGACCGAGCCATGAGGGACGCCATACTATAGAACACCCTGCTGGGCAAGGCAGCCCGCTATCTTCACACACTGATTCCTGTTTGATAAGTAGCTCCTGAACCGTTTGTGTGGTAGCCCTCTTACCCCTACACCCCACAACATATTCAGGACTATTGTAAGGTCAACTATATAAAATACCTTTTTGTATCTATAAAAAGTGATAGAGATTGAAACCTTTATTCAAAGAATCATAAATATTGGTCAAAGGAGTATTCAATGCATCTTCAGTACTAAGCCTTTCCCTAAAACCAAATTGAGTCGCAGCAAAAAACCCAGTCATATTCAAAAAGTTTAAGACTTTTTTTAACGATTTCCTCTACTGTTTCCTCTAATGGGTTAGGGATGGGTTAGGTTAGAGTTAGGGATGGGTTAGGTAAATTTATTTTTATTAATTAAAAAGTAAATTCTACTAATATATTTCGTGCATGCAGGCAGCTTCGTAAGTCGAAAAATTTCAGAAATTATTGGTTGAAACCCTAAAACATATTAACTGATTTTTTTTTAATTCGTCTAGTTGACGTCAGCGGTTCAGCTGCTTGGTCGAATTATTAATTTTACGTTGTTAAGGTGTAGACTCTTACTTGGCACTATTATTATTTCTTTTGTTGTAACTATTATTATTTCAAATTTGGCCCTATTATTATTCATAATGATCTATTTTCCCCTGCGCTTGTTATGAAACTAGAAGTGTATTCATTCGCTACACAGAATTCAATTAGTAAACGCTTCTCTCCGAATGATAAAACTTTTTCTGGTTAAACCATATTTTCCTTGTCTTTTCTTTTTCTTCTCAGAAACAACTCTTTATTTGATTAAAAACTGTGTGCATTGTAAACCCCATACAACGTTGAAAACAGGAATCAAACCGGACTTGATGTAAACACTAACAAATTGAAATCTACATCAACACTCATGTAATTGTTTATACACGGAGTAAATTGCATTTCGGACCGAGATTACTCTATTACAGAATCTAATTATTTGATTACAGAACAAATATTCCGTGATTGGATTTAGATTGCTGTTTGGTTCGACCGAGTTTCCTACAAATCAATTTGCTGAACTTTCCGTGCTAGTTGAATTAATTTCAATTTACATAAACTGCTTATCCAGTTTGATGCTTGATTTATGGAATAGCGATTATTTCTTTTATCTATTTTACATTTAAATTGAAATATTGTAATGAACCAGTGGACCTGGCACTGCTTCGCTATTGCTTGATTTAATTTTAAGGGTGGTTTTCCCATTGCATCGCTTTGATTTAAGTAGTCGAATTATATATGTTTTTTTATATCAATTAAGAATAATATTAAATATTTTTGATTTATAGTTTGTAGGAATTTAGTGCAATTTATTTTTATTTTATAACGGTAGCTACCCTATTTAAATATTTTTGTTTGTAGCAATCATATTCTCTAAAAAAAATCCTATTAGTAATATGTGTAAATTGTGAAATTTTAGTCAAATTAGTTGTGTAGTTTTTGAGAATATAGTAACATTAAGTGTATTATTATTTAATTTTAAGTGTAGTTATTCTATTTCTTCCCTTTGACTTAAGTAATCAAATTGCAAATAATTTTGTATATCCTTTACAATTAATATTACATAATTTTAGCTTTATTGTAGGAAGTTAGTATAGTTTATATTTATTCTGTTTTGGTAGCAAATCCATTGCAATCCCTCCCAATTATAAATCTAACTCACACACAAAATTTCATTAAAATTGGTCCAGCCGTTAAGAAGTACAGTGACATACAAACGTACAGAAGAATTATATATATATAAAGATTAATTGTATGTATATCGTTGCTTTTAATGCTAAATGTTTTGTTAGATTATTAATAGATTTTTGCTTCGGTTGCAAGCTACGTGTTATTTTTATTTCTTTAAAAAAATTAGTTTTTAGTATATTTCAATACTAGTATCGAAAGTGGGGGTTTCCGCTACGCGGTTCGGTTTTCCGTGCGAGGAGATAGTCGAGCGCGTTAACTCGATCCAGGAACGGAACAACACTTTAGGTACAAGTTATGAAAGATACTTTTCATCACACTGTAAATAATAATAATAATAAAAGAAATTTAATTCAACATAATGTAGTTTCCCCAAAATGTATAACTTTTTAATAAATAATTTACAAACAATAGGTTATAATTTCTACATTTTAAACCTACTGTACTATTATATTACAATTTAGAGACCTGGATATTAAAATATGAATGTATTACATTTTAAACTTTATTTATTTATTGACAACTAGGAGCTCTGCCCCTGTTCGCTTCGCTCGCCAATCCCTGCTGTGACATATAGTCATGCCAATGCAAACTACAAAATCCCTAATTTTCTTCATAATTTTAAAAAAATTTCAATTTTTTAATAGGAATTTTTAAGGAAATAATGATTGATTAGGACAGATTCACTTGAATCTAAGTTGGATGGTAGAGGTATCTGCGACCTGTACATATTGAAAGACATAGATCGAAATAGACACGAATATTCCCAACATTTATCATCAAAATCCATAATTTTGCCCATAAATTTAAATTTTTTAACAGGAATTTTAAATATTTTTGGAAAAAAAAGCCTACAATATTCTCTGAAAATTTCTCTACATGTTAATGAAAGTTTCGTTAAAATCGGTTGAGCCGTTCCGGATATTAGGCCTGCCAAACAAACAGACAGACAAAAATTTATAAATTTGTGTTTAGGTTTTTGTAATGTGTGAAAACCATTACTTATGAATAAAAGTCTGTATGAATATGGCAGTTTTCATTGTTACTTATGTCCATTCCTTCCTTTGTTGGGCAATTTATTCTGCAGGATCTGAAATGTTTTAATTGATTTTTGCCTTGTTTACAATTTAATGTCAAGCTGCGTGTTATTTTTATACCGGTGAGATTTTAACCGGATTCAGGAATTTCTAATTTATATATCAATTTCTTTTTTTCAGTGAATAAATTTAAGTAGAATAATCTCTAATAAAAGACTAATTTAAAAATAAAAAAAAATGTATACTAAAATCGTAAATTAAACAATAACATATATATATATACTTACTAGGGGCTCTGCCCCTGGACGCTTCGCGTCCAAACCCTGCCTCAGCCTACGGCCTCAGATGGCTAAAGGATGTCGCTAAACTTTGGCTTGTTTGTACCTGGGTAACCTAGCATAAATCAGCTGTTTTATTTGGCAGCTAACTCAAACTCATTAAACAGTATCTCCATAAGATTAGCATGGGAAATTTAAATGGGCTTGTGGGCTTGTGGATCTTAAATCTGATGAAAAGTCGTTGGTTTGAAATTAAATTTTCGACAACTTTTGTATTTAAAATTGTTTGTTATCTCTTACCGTTTTATTATAAAACGCGCTCAAAGTGGAAAAATTTAAAAAAATCATTCCCGCCCAAAAGATGCTTTCAAAATTAAAAAATGTTAAATTTTGGCAATTTTTCTGAAAGTTCCTCGTCGAGAGCTTTAATTCAGGTCGAGGGGGGTACGATTACGGAAAGTGCCTCATAGTTAATGTCAATGAATCAGTGAACCCGTCTAGCTTTATATAAATAGATACATATATAATTTTATAAACGTATACATATATAATTTTTAAATTACAACCCAAAACGAGTTGGGGGCCATGATCGTTGCTCATTGACCACTCCCGCTGAACTTAGGTTTAAATATAAGAGTCACTACAATAGTTCATCTTTAGTATGGAAATTCGCTAAGAAACATAATATACTATTATTTTACCTTTTTTACTTCCCTAACTCTTGCCTGATGCTTGTGAAAAATAATAAACTGATTTTAAATTTGCTATGTTGGTAGCTATGGTAAGGCATATAAATTCATTCAAAACATTTGTTGCTATACTTTCGGTCCGATACAGCTGTTTTATTTGTTATAGGACTGGAATCACCTTATTTTAACTATTTTTACAATTTAAAATCAAAATTTTACAAAATCCTTTCTTAATGTGCGTCCCTATAAGAATACCCTATAAGAATACCCCTACTTTTAAATTTTAGTATTTTATCTTAAGTAGTGTTTACTCTATGTTGATTCTATGTCAGTCAGTCAGTCAGTCAGTCATGCAGTCATTCAATCAGTCAGGATAAAGCCACTTATATGTAATACATATACAGTACTATTTTTGTAATATGGATCAATACAGAATCATATATACTGTCTTTTTCTTCTTTTTGAAGTTATATTAAATATTTTCTTACATCATGTAGCAGCACTTGTGACAACCGTGCGTGAAGCCTCTAATACTTTTTACAACAACTTTGGCAAGATTAATGTCCTGTCTTGCGCAGCTCGTTTGAAACATTAACCTATAAAAACAAATCCATTGGTGTGAGGTCGGGCGACCGAACCGTCCACTCAATAGTTCCACCCCGATATTGTGGACATTCCTTATCGACATTTACCACAGATACAATAATAACAAAAGTTTCACAAGAGAAAAATGAAATAAAAACAAAACAGAATTGTTTCAGATAGATATAACAGTAAGATTTTCTAGTTAGTCAAAAGCGTATAACTGTAAATAAAATCACCAGTAAATAATAGGCCTATATATTTTCACTAGTTTCTCCACCCGTTCGCTTCGCTCACCAACCCTTGTGCCAACCCATGGTGACGCCAATGCAAACAGATTGTTGTATACACTGATATTTTCTCGGAAATTGTTATTGAGAGGTAACTTTACATAGGCAATGTAAGACATAGATCGAAATAGACGCGACCATCCCCAATAATTTGAATTGCGCCATGGGTTGCAATTTCATCATTAATATTTAAATAATTAAAATTTCAAACAAATTTTGATATTACCAACTAATAGCCCAGCCAGCGGGGAGTTGATAATGAATTTACCTGGTCAAAAATGCGGGAGAAATGAAACTTGGTAATATAGTATATTTTGACATCCACTTCTCTAGCAAAATGGAAAACCAAATGAGTTGCTTTGTCTCATTCTTTAATTGCTGCAGCACGACCGATGTCATATTTGTCACCCTTGCGAGAAATTCGGAGCCACACAGCAGTTGGACGTTTTATCCTCTCTAGCAATAATAATAATACAACAAATTTATAATAAATTCAATTTCAGGTGATAATTGCATCCATGTAGTTTTTATAAATATAAAACCACAGTAAAAAAAAAAAACGCCCCATTAACTTTACCTCACGGGTGGTGTGGAAGCTAGTACAATGGAAAATAATAATAATTATTGCTATTATTATAACAAATAATATTTGAGATTTTAGCATTAATATAATACAAATTATAATTAATCAATTGCAATATAAACGAAACAATAACACCAGATTTTTGACTTTAAATACAGTAAGCCTTTTGTTTGCTACTACCTAATCTAAAAAAAACTGTTGTGAAAAGTAATTGAATGATTCTAAATTTTTCAAATTGGTTTTAAATAAACGTGTTTTGGTTCATTGTACAAATAACCTAAAAATTATGTAAGTTTTTAGACAAATCAAATTTTTATTTATAATAGTATCGATACAGATGTTTGATTTAAATCTTACACAGTAAGCATTTTTCTTTGATTTTTGTTTGTGTTTGCTTTTACTTTGTTGATCTAACGTAAAACAGCTGTTGGTTGTGAAGAATAATAAACTGATTCTAAAATTTCTAAGTTGGTTGGTTTGTTAATTAATGTAAATGCATTGAGCTAACGTGTGTTGGTTCAGTAAAGGCCACACCCACGGCCGGTTTTAGAGGAAATTATGTCCGGGGTGTAAATGAAATAATGCGCAATTTACTATTATTTTATAAAATGTTTCAAAATTTTGTATATGAAATTTAAGATGTTTATGATAATAGTTGTCGGAAATAATCCAATATTTTTGCATGCAATGAAATACTTTATTTATTTCATCAACAGATAAATAGTGTACTTTCAGAAAAAGCAACATGTTAAAAGTGCTGTTGAAAAATGTATTGCCCTGGGCGATCGCCCTGCTCGTCCAGCCCTAAAACCGGCCCTGGCCACAAATAAGAATTGTGTTGCTAAACTTTTGATTCAAATCAGCTGTTTTATATGTTATAAGGCCGCGATTGAACCCCTGTATTGTGATCGTTTTCCACCATTAAAATCAATATTTTGAAAAATCCTTTCTTAGTACGCTTCTACATAGTGGTATGAAGGTATGCTGAAGGAATTAAGATCATAGTTTTGGCTGTACGTATGATGATTTTGAATCAGTCGGTCATGACTTTTTTGTTTTATATAGCTACTTTTATGATTTGTTTACAACTGTTATTAGCGAATTTCCACAGCAAAGATGAGCAATTGCAGTTACTCTAATGGTAGAACCTAAGTTTGGGAGTTGTCCATGAGCACCGATCATGTCCCCAGAACACGTTTTGTGGTGTCATTAACAATGTAAATATATATGTGTTCGCACTCTAACCGTCGCAATTTTACGTCAGTTTTGAACCAAATTTGGTACATACGTTGGTATTCTAAGTCGCTCCGACGAATTCGTTAACCAACACATATATACATTTTTAATGACACCACAAAACGTGTTCTGGGGACTATGATCGGTGCTAATTAATAACTTCCGACTTTAGGTCTCACCATAAGAGTGTCACTGCAATAGCTTGTCTTTCCTAATGAAATTCGCTAATAAAGAAATTCGCAAGGGTACCTCTTAGTTTCCTTTGTGAACATACGAACTATTGGAATATAAATTAATTTAAATAGCAAACTGAACACTCTAAATTCAATCACAGATATTCGATCAGTAATCTGTAATTAGAGTCTGTAATTGGATGTCGGACCGAAATGCAATTTGCCCGACTCGACGTATAAACAATTAGTCATGATGACTGCCAAGCGATCATATAGATTTTATATGTTAGTGTTTACATTAAACAGTGCTGTTTGATCAGTTTAACTTTGCTTTATTGTTTAGACGGTAGCTTTTTAATTAAGTTCTATGTTTACTCGAGAGTTTTGTTTTACCCAAAACAATGTAACGGCTGGTATACCCATCATCTGTAACACTTAAACGAATGATACATCATCTGTAGA
The DNA here is from genome assembly GCA_018207615.1 of Philaenus spumarius. Lineage (NCBI taxonomy): Eukaryota > Metazoa > Arthropoda > Insecta > Hemiptera > Aphrophoridae > Philaenus > Philaenus spumarius. The sequence continues at coordinate 1,073,014 of JAGFPH010000097.1, forward strand.
TTATACTTTGGGGTTATGTTTACAACTTGAATCAATAATATAATGTTTTGTGAAGTTTATTTTTTATATGAGTTATAGGAACTAATGTAGGTTATAATACGTTATAAGATTTGCTTTTAGTTAGTAAAATAAACATAAATAAAACTTTTTATGAAACATCTATTTATTTGTAGACAATTAAAGAAGTGATACGCGTTCGTTTAACACCGGGAACATTCGAGCATCTTCGTTTAACATTTAGGACTAACATAATCGATTAATAATTTCTTCGTTATAATATTATAATAACTTCTAAATCATTTGATATATCAATATGAAATAAAAATCTATTAAAAGATAACATTTGTATCTTTATTTTGATATATCTTTAGCCTATATATAATACTGTATAAATACCGGTAGTTCTTCTGTATGTGTGTCACTGAACACGTCCTAAACGGCTGGACCAATTTTGATGAAACTTTTTGGGTGTTTTTGAGTGGATTACTAGATAGTTAGATTCACAATTGGAACGGTTTGAAATGGGCTTGCTACAATGTACAATAAATATAAATTAAACTTCTTACAAGCTATAAAGCTAAAATAATGTAATATGTATTATTATTTTTAAGGGATATACAAAAATATTAGCAATTTGATTGCTTAAGTCAAAGAGATGAAATGGAATAACTACCCAATTAAATAATAATCCACTTACGTTTTCTATATTCTCACAAACTACAGCACTAATTTTCTAAAATTTCACACTTTATACATATGAGTACCAGGATTTTTTAGAGAATATAGTCACTACAAATAAAAAGATTTAAATGGGGTAGCTACCCCGATACAATAAAAATAAATTCCACTAAATTCCTAAAATTTATAAGTATAATTATTTTATATTATTCTTAATAGATATTTAAAAAAAAAAAACATTTGCAATTTAATTTGATTACTTAAGTCAAAGGGATGAAATGGGATAACCGCCCTTAAAATTAAATCAATCAATAGTGAAGCATTGCCAGCCAGGTCCACTAGTATTATAAAAAAAATCAGGCTAGTTTTTACATAATTTACATGTATTATTTTTTTAAATATTTATATAATATTGCATTTTTTATTTGTAGAAATAATTAATGTCATGTTACTTTTAGTATGTTCAACATTAGTTTGTTTTTCATTATTTTTCTTCCTAAATAGCTGTTTTGTAGGTCAGATGGATCAGGGTGTTGCAAACGTTATTTGAAAAAAAACTAAATTAAAACTGTATGTTAGGTAGTAAATATAGAGGTTGCACAAAACCCTTAACTTTAGGACGACCGGCAACTACTTTTCCCCGAAATCTTTGTCGGACAAGGTTACAACTTTATTACAATATTGTTTAAACGATTTTAAAAAATCAGCGAGTATTAAATGGCCCATGATCGGTGCTCATTAACCACTCCCGACCTTAGGTCTCATCATAAGGTTCACTGCTGTAGCTCACCTTTCATTTGGACATTCGAAAATAAGCTGATTTGGATTTGTCATACCATTAAAATATAAAAACGTTCTTTGATGGTAAAGTGGGCAGTTTTTTGTAATATTAAGTTGACAAATAAAAATGGCTTTCTTTTTGAAACGGACAAAGATATCTTCTTAAAAACCTTTGTCGACCTAGGGCCTAGCAAGGGTAACATTCGAAAAATTTAGAATGATCTTAATATTAATGTTTAGATAAAAATACATACAGAAAAACACAAGGTAAACGAACCAAAATTTACCCACTGTTATATCACGTTTAACGTTCCTTTTGATCCTAATAACGATATCCTGAAATTTCACGTAGAGTTTGGAAACACTCTGTATATAGCTCACTAAATTTTATTTTATTTTATCCCCTTCAATAGATTTGAACTATCGGTAATAGAAAGCGTGGAACAAATATCAGCTGTCTTCCTTATTGCTGGCGCTAAACAAGTTTTGATTAAAAACTGTTTACTTTTAAAGGGTTACTCAATTTAAACCAGTAATGTACAGTAAACGGAACCTAACCTAATCAAACAGCACTATATAGTGTAAACACCATCAAATTGAAATTTACCCAATCTCTCGTTTTGCCCTCAAAACGCGTGTAATTGTTTATACGCCGAGTAAATTGCATTCCGCACCGAAATTACTCAATTACAGGCTCAAATTACCGATTGCAGATCAAATAATCTCTGATTGGATTTAGATTGCTTATTTGATTCAACCGAGTCGGTGAAAATCGATATGTTGAAGCTGTTGCGCGATTTCAACTAATTTATTCAGTCGGTGCATTTAGCTAAATGTAGTGCGAACGTTGGTCGGTACAAAAGGAAACTCTTGTAGTGCCTCATATCTAAAATTAAATCCATTGTTGCCGTCTAGGTATTAGTTCTTAAAAGCACTTAGGATTCCTTTACCTAAATGTTACTTCAAGCGGAGTGGCTGGAAGTAAATGGAGCGAGAACATTTCACGTAATTCCTCACCATTACGAGTTTGAACTAGCGAAAGCTTTTCATAGCGTGATGAATCAATACATCGGTATTTAAATACGTCCGTGTTTACATACGTCGGTGATTAAATACGTCGGTGTTTAAATAAGTCGGTTTAAACACCAATGTATTTACATACCGACGTATTTAAACATCGACGTATTGAAACACCAACGTTTTACACACCGACGTATTTAAACACCAACGTATGTATGTAAATACGTTGGTGTTTAAGTCGGTGTTTAAATACTTCGGTGTTTAAATACGTCAGTGTGTAAATACGTTGGAGTGTTTAAATACGTCGGTGTTTAAATACGTTAGTGTTTCAATACGTAGAAACAAACAAATTTAGTTGATATTAGTATACAAACTATACACATAATATGTCGTCTCTGAAAATTGGGTTAAATACCTTTACTTTCTTTCTTACGAAATCTTTCTTTTATTCGGAAATTTTTTGTACATGGAGCGCGAAAAACATTGTGTCTTAAAAATATTATTAGATAATGATGAGCAATCGCAGTGACACTTATGGTGAGACCAAAGGTCTGAAGTGGTCAATAAGCACCGATCATGGTCCACAGAGCACGTTTTGTGGTGTCATTCAACCTTATACAGTACATAATATATGTATATATGTTTTCGCACTCTGCCGGTGGCATTTTACTTCCGATTTGGTCCAAATTTGGTTTTCTAAGTCGCTCGGACGACTTAGAAAAATGAATATTATAGAACATCTATTTATACATATTTTTTACACTACCATACAGCCCGTCTGTCCCAAAAATTTATCAAAACGTAAAATAAGATAAAAGTACGGTACCCAATTGAAATCCACGTAGGACAGCTTCTGATTCGACGCCGATGTCCACTGCGATCGAAGCGAAGCTGTTGATATATTTCCTACACGCAGGGTATACGCAGTGCTTGCGTTAGTGGACCTATTTCCCAAATAGTTGGTTGAACCCCTAAAATATATAAATTTCATTTTGGAAATTCGAAAAACTCACGACAGCGGATTAGCTGCTTGATCGAATTATTTTAATTTAAATCTATTTATCTATTTGCGTTTAAATCTATGATGAGACATTATAATGAAGTACTCGTGCTTATTTTGTCGTCCGAGGATAATGAAATTTGGTGGAAGGAGGATAAAATGTATGCAAAAACCAAGGAAAGCCATGGAAATAAATTCTCTAGTAACGCTTTCGTATTAATTTAAACACTTTATATCTCGAACAAACTTTACAACTTTTATTAAAAAAAAAACTAAGACAAAATCTTCAAACCATCAAGTACAAGATACGCGAATGAATATTTTAATTCAACCAAAGAAATTATTTACAAAGCTGAACGATCGCTGGGGAAGTAGGTGGTTTTTAATTCTCAAGAAGATAATCGTCGGAAGTGTATAAATAAATATTTACTCTGTTTTATCCAACTGTTTTAAATACCACTATTTGCTAGTCGAGATTCAGTATAGAAGTTGTTACGCTAAATTTTAACTGTATACGAAATATAAAAACTTGTATTCTTTTTAAAAGACGGCCGATTGATACTTTAAATAAAGATAAAATTTATTATCTGTAAAACTGTTCTTTTCATTTTTCTGTAAAACCAAAAAAGATTTATTCTAGTACGACAAATTTCAAAAAATGTATCACTCCGATCAAAAAATGTGCATCCGCTTGTTGGATTTGTTTGGCTTACGAACTCATCCGAGCGACCTAGGAAACGAACGTAGATACCAAATTTGGATCACATCGAACGTAAAATGCAGTGGTTAGAGTGCTTACAAATATATACACATATATATAAATGACATCCCAAATCGTGTTTTGGGGACCATGCTTGGTACTAATTGACCACTCCCGACCTTGGGTCTCATCGCAGAAGTCACTGAAATACGTCATCTTTTCTATGGAAATTCGCTACAAAACAGAAGCACGGACTATTATGTCACGCGACGTATACAGTTATACTACTTTATAAAATACGGGTGTCTCACGAAAAGATTTAAACGTTTGATTGTGTATAGCTTGCCCATTAATTCATCGATAGTTTTGGAACTTTTCACATTCTCAATAGGGGCTTTAGAAATGTTCTGTGAAAATTTTAACAGTACAACACGTGCAGAAACAAAATGGTGGAATAATAAAAAATGTATTAATAATCTCCATCTGTAAATAGGTATTTAAATTATTCCTTACTGATTTTGTAACAAAAATTCAACTATCGCATATATTATTTCTCAAGGCCATTTTTTGTCGGTACGCCATAACTTCCTTAATACATCATCAAATTACATGAATGAGTCATCATTTTAAAGCTTTCCTTAACCGCTACACCGGAAAAATAGACAAAATACAATTATACGATAAAATACAAAAAAAAAAAAATAAAATAAAGAATCCGAAAGTAACAGTGATGTAAGATCATATAAGTTGTAGGGATATTTTCCTGGCGTTAGATAACACTGATGATAATACCAAGCTGGAGAGCTGCTGTTACGCCACTACATTGCTATTTTTAATTAATTGTAATCGTGGTTATAAACAGCATTGTGGATACACCTGTTTGATGTTGTTTACCTTCTGCAAGTTGGTAAATTGTTTAAAAATATATAATAACAATAAAAAAATTATTTCTCTTTAACATGGATTTAAATTAATAAAACACGGTTAGGTAGAATGCGAATGCTTTGCACGGGTCAGCTAGTTAAATTAAGTTACTGTAGATTTTGTAAAATATATTATTTACTGTCACATTCTAATGATCTAAGGCATTTTGATTTGAAAACTAGCATATAACATTTGGAAAACTTAAAATCAATGTTTAAAATTACTCAAACTGTAATCCATCCACAGCGACACACTGGTAACAGCGCTCAACAAATTATTCGTACCCTTTTAAAAAGATATCCTGCGGTATCAGTAGAAGTTCCTCTTCAATTGCGTGTTTTAAATCCTAATCATTGTTGAAGCTGTGGGAATAAACATGTTCCTTTATTGTGTAGCACAATGGAATTTTAATTGGAAGGTAACCACGCTCTGATCTATCACAAATATGTACCACCTTTAAAGGAATAATGACAACAATTTGGAATGCGTGCTGGGCTAAGACTAAGATGGTACAATCCTATAAGAAATAAAACTTTACCGAGTACAGCAAAAGATCTGTAACCTTACCTTATTTAAAGTTGATATTGAACACCTGAGTTAGCTATTTACAGGAAATACAATAAATACAATTCATATAACAAACAGTTAAGTTTATTAATTACTTGCAAATTGATATGCAAAATCACATGCCCTTAAAGAAAAGATTTAAATTGATATGCCCTTAGTTATAATTGAAAAGAAAATTTAAGAATAGTTTACATTTACAATATTGATTTTGATTAAATTTAAAAGATCCCTCCCTTAAAGTAAAATTAGAAAAACCCTTCCCATTTATAATAAAAAGATTTATTACAATTTATTACTTTTTACAAGATTACAAGATTAAATACATAGCACCATGGATTTATTAATAACACTTGTTTTGTTGGCCAACCTTAATACTAAGTCAAATTAAATAATAAAAATAATAGTGTTTAATGATTTTCAGAGACGTCTCTCTTTAAAAAAAAAAGGTTTTTTGAATTTAAGATGAAATCCCTTGAGGTTTGTGGTTCCAAAAATTTGCTAGCGGTCCCATCCAAGTTATTTAATTAAAATAAATTTACATACAGCCTTTATTAGATTATTTTTGTATTTTTCTTGTTATAAAATAGCCTTCATTAATTCTGATTTTAAGACACAGGTAATTGCTATTTTGAATTATATATAAATTATCTATTAATAGTCACTGATATTTCACTCAGTTGGAGTTTTACACTAACAGTTCTTTTGAAGGCAGAATTTTTTTTAAAATTAAGCTTATTCAGTTTTTGTTGGTAATTGTTGCACCAGTTGTAAACTATGAAACGAAATACAACATCATTTTAGTTTCAGAACTAAAAGGTTAAGTGTAAAAATCATGTGCAAAACAGAATTGTAATATTATGCAAGAAACTGAATGTATGGTAACATATTGTTTTATAGAATTAATAACAGAAAAATTTGAACATAGACTATTACTCTACTGAAATGTTTCTCCTTTATATAGCACAAAAGGCTAAAAAAAATTTGCTGAAGGGTTAAAGTCTGTATCATAGGGTTAAAAGAAATGGCTGTATAGGTTAAATTTACTTATAGATTAACAAAATTACTCTGTAACTGCAGATATATAATTATAGTTAAAATTTACAACAGTACAAATTAATATAGCAACTCAGATGGAAATATAACTAAGAATTAGTTTAAATCTTTACCTGGTAATAGATGTCAAAATGTTTAAACGTATTCACCCTTTTTCATTTCTGGAACAATAAAATGAGGCAAGACATGTTGATTTAAAACTTGTCAATACCTAATTCCAGACATTTTACTGTCCGAAATGTAGTAAGATACCACCCCGTTATCTTACCAGGATAGCGGATCATTGATGCACATACCAGTTCTTCTCTTTCCTTTTAGATCTTCTCGAGTACTATTTTACAACATTACCAGTTTCTAACAAAAGATTTTTCTATTTAGTTATTGTTGGATTGTTAGGTGGTTTAACTCCTGGGTAGGCAACCTGAAATTGTATAACTGCTTCTGTAACGTTACAAAAAGCAATAGCCCACGCACAACACTTTACTTTTTGTTCAACAGTAAAAGCCATTTTATGGGACTCAAATTCATTAAAAACTGCACTAGAGAAAGTTAGGTTATGGCTGAAGCAATATTGTTCTGTCAAACAGCTGTTCAACAATGAGTGTCAGAACTGCAAAGCAGTAAAAAATCTGGTTCCAACTCAAGAAAGTGGTTTTTGGAGGGATAAAATTATTAAATTTTTCATTATTCCACCATTTTGTTTCTGCAAGTGCTGTACTGCTAAAATGTTCACAGAACTTAAAGCCTCTATTGTGGTGTGTGTAAAGTTTCAAAAAGATCGATGTGGGCAAACTATATAAAATCAAACGTTTAAACCTCTTCGTGGGACACCAGGTATTTGTTTTTATCTTGCATCACAAAAAAAAAAAAATAATACGATGAACAAAACATTTCTCATGCCCTGAATGGTAAATAGTTTTAAATTTAAACACCACAACTTTTCTTCCTTGTCATCTAGTATAAATAAAACAGGACTTTGTTTTTGTAAACTAATAATAAATGGAGCTTTGAAAAAGTTTGAAACACTTCAAATTTATTACAAGATAAAAATCTTACACATCTTCTTTATTAAATACATACCATGGCCAAGAGCCTTGCTGACAGGTCACGCATGGTATATTAGCTGTGAAATACTGCATGCCTTAAGGCGTTAAGGGTTGCCGCTTTTATCACAGTGTTAACAGCCCGTCTATCGATTAAGGGGGATGGGGGTTGTTTATACGAGAAGATTTCCGAAAGCTGTAATATGTTTTGGACAAACACGATCGGAATGCAATTTAGAGAACTTCTTATACGGCTATTATTTCTGGAAAGAAAACGGATACGCATTAGTGCCAAATATTTCTTCGGAGCAATAAAAACATTCCAATTATATAAATATAGATATAGTTGGTAGTACTTTGTTATGTGCACCGCTAGCACGGTGAGTTAGGTATGATTATGGACGTGCTATAACTTATACCAGTCAATAGAGATTGTTTATGATAAAACATAAACCTATTACGTTAAGACTTATAGATGAAAATAAAACATTCGGAAAAAATGTTGTTTCATTGCAGAATTTTTAAAACAAGAAAAACCATGGAACAACATTGCTTTCGCTTATATTTTGTAAATCATTGTATGAAACGCTTTCAATCGAAATGTTGTAGTAAATTTAAAAAAACTTTAAAATAAGACTTTATAAGTTTGATCGGTTCATTTTTAAAGAGAAAAAAAACAAATAAAAAAAGAATTTTCAAAAGTTTTAATTTTTAAATTTAAAAAGTAAAAACAGCTTTCAAATTGTACAAAATAGCAGTTAATTGCATGTATATTAACCACACACAAAGTGGCCCCTGACGGATATATAATGATTTTGAATAATAACTGTTTAAACAATTAATTTATAGCATTATCTAGAAAAATAAATATAAATAAATTTTACGGCCTATTAAATTTTTCAAACGGATTTTGAAAGTAGAGATCATGAGCTTCAAAACTTAAATTTCAGGTTTCCGTAAAAATGCTGGTTAAAACTGGCCACAAACACGACCCTAAACGCACAAGGTAGAGTAGAGTTGGTATAGTAGAACAGAAACTTCTCCGATACTCTAAGTGAACTAGCCTGCGGCGGAAAAGTTCCCATTTGGAAAAATTAAATAGCTCGTTCAAAAGGTATAGAATTTTTACATTGTATAATATATTAGCTGCCCGATCCGGTTTTGAACGGGTAGACAAATCAAAGTTAAATGTATATTAACAAAAAATATGTATCAATAAATATATTACACTTAGTATTTTTTATGGGGGTTTTAGTAACTTTGACAGCCCAAAGACCCCCCTAAAATTATATTTTTTTAAAAACCTTTCTTAAAGGGCACGTAGGGCCCTAGAGGTAGCAACATACCAAATTTCATTCCAATCCATTCCATGTTTTTTTAGTAACTTTGATCCCCCAAAACCCCCTAAAATTTCAATTTTTTTTAAAAACTTTCTTAGCTAGCACCTATGGCCCTAGAGGAAGCTACCTACCAAATTTCATACCAATCCATTCCATGTTTAAAAAAAAGTCTAATTTTTTTAATACCTTTCTTAGGTTAGCACTTAGGGCCCTAGAGAAAGCTACATACCAAATTTCATTCCAATCCGTTAAGTAGTTTTTGAGGATTCGTAATGAGCCAGTGAGTGGTATTTGGCTTTTATATATACACTAGCTGACCTGTAAGGCGTTTCCCCCGTGGTGGTTGGTATTTTCAGTCTTTTTAACGTAATTGTATTTTTTTAAAGTGTTCAGTCAGTATATGGCTTTTATATATATAGATCTTTAATAAAAATTTCAAAATTGTTCATACCCTTTCTTAGTGAGCACCTATGGCCCTAGAGGAAGCTACATACCAAATTTCATTCCAATCTGTTCGGTAATTTTGAAGAAATCGTGATTTAGTAAATTTTACCCCCCAAACCCCCCTAAAATTTCCAATTTTTTAAAACCCTTTTTTAGTGAACACTTATGGCCCTAGAGGAAGCTACATACCAAATTTCATTTTAATCCGTTCGGTAGTTTTTGAGAAATCGTGATGAGTGAGTGAGTGAGTGGTATTTCGCTTTTATATATATATAGAGAGAGAGAGAGATATATTCTGGTGTATTGTTAAACTGTTTGCCACAAATGAATACAATTTCGTAAAATATTTCTTATTTTTCTTTGGTAAGCCTGTTTTGAAGTTACACTCATTTGAAAAAAGTACATTTTAAACCTACATTTAAAGTACATTCAAAGTACATTTAAAGTACATTCATTAAACCTCGTATGTTATAAAACAAACAGCAAGCTGTGGATACTTTTATAAAATTAACAATATAAGAATTCCAAAATTTAAGCGCTAAAATTGAAGTCTGTTCAAAATGTAGACAAAAGTTTGTACAAAAAAATAGAAAATAGAAACAATGAAAACTAATTTACCGTACCACATCCTTTAAAAGAAAATGCAAAGCAACACACTTGCACAAAAACAAACAAACCCTAACATACCTTCACACACGATAGTACCAAACATCGTTAAGTTGAAATATTCAAAATCCGCGTTGTATCGTCTAAAACGTTTGACTAGAACCTCAAAAACTTCAAAAATGTTTTAGAATTTTAACACTTTTGGAACTTAGTTCCTTAACGCGTGTTGCGGTAGGAGTTAACAAATAGAAAATGTAATGCGTAACGTAAAAAATTGTTATTAATTGGTTGCTATGGCAATGACAAATATCAAATACGAGTAACGAAAAAGCGTTTCCAAATTGGTTGCTATGGCAATGAATGTAAATACATTCAAGAAACATGTCTTTTGGTTTATAAATTTGAATTAAGAGACGATCGGTTCCGTCCGGCGTAATACTGATATTATCGTCAAGCGCTTAAATATATACAATAAACATAAAATGTAGGTTCATCAGTCTAGGCATAACCTAAAATTATTGTGTGTATATTTAATTTATTTTACCTGCCTTAAGGGGAGCGCGTAACCAAAAAATTGAAAAAAATCTAAAATTATTTTATTTGTTTTTTTTTATTCATTAAAGTATTCTCTTTAAGAAAATATAAGGGTTTTTGGCCAAACAAATTTTTTAGCTGCTAAAAGAAATTAAAACCCAAACTAAGTCACGCCTATGAGCTCGCGTGAATTCCTGAACATAGACCTACAACAAACTAATATATTGTACATTCGGGGAAATTATGTTTCTGGTGTTTGTTGGTGTTGACAACACTGCTAACAACTCAACTGCAAGCAGCTGTGTTTGTATTATTTACTGCTGAATGTTTAAAAAACGAATGGGTACGCGGCTGAAAAATTTGAAAAAAGGATTCGGGAAGCAAAAATTAGAAGACGGCAAAGGCTTAGGTGGTCGAAACAGACCGACAGATAAAGAAATTTATAAATTACAAGAATATTATGGTTTGGCAATAAAAAGAGGAGGCTCTGATTTGGAACAGATGAAAAGAAATGTGTGGGCTACATATTTTCATAAAATATCAAGCGATGAAAACCCGCAGCACAACTTATGCCCCCCCGGACTTGACACTTGGTGTGGTTACAATAAAGCTACAGATAATCACCTCGAATATAAACACAAAAACAAACTACCTTATGAAATAATGGTTTTAATCAAAAAGATTTATCAGGACCTGGCAGACCCAAATCTCTTAAAAAAGTGCCTCCACCAAAAAACACAAAACCTAAATGAGAGTTTTAATAACGTGGTTTGGACAAAAATCCCCAAAAATGTTTTTGTGAGACTTGACACTTTCAGATTAGGTGTATAGACTCTGTGTTGAGCTTCAATGATGGGTTTTCAAGTAAATTGGCTATTTACAAACTGCTAGGCCTACAGTTAAGCTACAAAGCAGTAAACACGCTTCGCAGTTTTGACATATTGCGAATGAAAAAATCCGACAAAGCGGCCGAAAATGACCCGAGTAGCCAGAATTGCCAGAAGAAAAAGGAAAATGGACCTGGAAGAAGAAGAAAATCAGGCAGAGGATCCAGACTATGGTGCAGGGATGTTTTAAAAAGCCACACTCATCATAAGGTAAAGATCTGACCTTATGTCAGTTTGTCAAGTGTGTAAATGATGTGTTTTTGTGTGTAGTTTTAAAATGACGAAGTAATTATGTATTACTGAAACGAAGCACGTGACCATGGCTGAATAAATAGTCGAAACGGCCGTAGTGCAAGAAAACAAAAAATAGGAGAGCAGACGTGAGTAACAAATTATATTATAATTTAGAAACTCTCCAGTTAGGTGAAGATTATATAAAATAAAAAAAAAAAAAAAAAGATCTGACCTTTAACGCTAATTTCCCGAAACTTTAGTTTTTATTGACGCAGGTACATTTTTCTCAGAAACTATTAAAGATAAAAGGTTGAAATTTTGTCTGGTCATACTTTATACTGTTTTATACAAACACATGCAAAATCAAGGCCATATCTGAACATTACCCAAGTGTAAAAATTTTAAATTATATAAAAAAATAGTTTTTTATAGTCTTTTTTTTCAAAAAAATAAAAATGTATGATCTAGTATGTTTTAAATGTTGAAAGAGCATGTGTTTGCTTAAAAAGGTGTAAATAATGTTGTGTTAAATTTTCATATATGTAGCCCTTATACTTTTTGAGAAAAATGTACCTAACTGTGCTTAATTTAACATGGGCGGTATAGGAGTTACGCGCTCCCCTTAACGCAACATACATAATAATATTAGGCTAAGGGCTAGAAAGTAATTTTAAGTATAGGTCTAAGCTAAAATTAGTGTATGTATGTTGCCGTTAAGACAGGTAAAGTATATTAATCATACACACAATAATTTTAGGTTAGGCCTGCACTGAGAAACTAACATTTTATGTTTATTTAATGTATTTACAATGAATGGACATTTAACTGTATTTACCATCATCTTAGCTTTGACGTTATAATTAATTCTACACCTTTATTATAATAACTTTAAACATATGGAAACAGTAAATATTTGTATAAAAATAATCTAATAATAAACGGCAATTGAAAGATTAAAATTATGTGTGTATGTTGCCGTTAAGGAACTTCGTTCCTGACGGGGTCCCACGACCGCACACATTTACTTTTTAATATATTTTAGTATATTTTTAAACAGTTTTGGGCGACAAATTAATTACAATTCGTGAAAAATTCTTACTTGGATCTGGTAAGACTGTTTTGAAGGTTGGGTAGTCCATTGGTGTGCACAGTCGCTCGGTCTATGGTAAACTACCTATTTTGATCGATTCTATCTTGAATCGAAGGCTACATCGTTGGACTGAAATGACAGCTGATTATTCAATATATTGTTGGGATTGTATCTGATTTCTTTGTAAATTTCAAACTCATCGATAGCGTTCATTAATCTTTCGTTAATGCAGAAATGAATAGGTGTCAAGTTTGTATTGTTATGGTAATGGTGTATTAAATTGTGTACGTATTTTAACTTCACCTTACAAATTTTGTTGTGGGGCAGATGTTCTTTAAACGGTCTGCCTGTTTGTCCAATATAAAAGCGATCACAATCAGTTTATTCTATACTCACCTGACTTCCTTTCTGTTGGTTTCAATTGTTTGCGTCACAATAAACATTGTTGTTGGTTCGAAATGTGATGTTAATTTATGTTGATTTAAAAATTTTTTAACTAAAAGTCTTGGTGATTCTTAGGAAAAACATGTATGCTTTGGTCTTAGGTTATGAAACTCATTGGATTTTAAAATATCTTCCCAATGGTCTTTGATCTTCTTAAATGCTTGATTGTGTGGTACGATAAATTAGCTTTTAAGAATACAGCGTGAAAATATTTTTGTTACATTAAGAAAACGGCGAAAAGTGTATTTGTTTTGTACAACACAGACAATCACTTCCATTCACAATTACATACACATGAACACACATACCACACATATAATTATACATTATTCAACTACCATAAACAAGCTATCAACGTTTCAGTCGAGTGAGCAAGAAGCAATGTTTTTAGACTACATCTTGTTGACTGTAATTTAAGACCAAACTTTGTATCAAATAGCACAACATTTTTAAAAAAATGGGTCTTAAAAACAAACACGTCTTCATTTTTTTTTAACTATTTTCTTCTTCTGCAGTAATTGTCTTTTTAGCGAATTTCCATAAAAAATATGAACTATTGCACTGACTCTTATCGTGAGACCTAAGTAGTCAATGAACACGTTTTAGAGTGTCTTCAAAAAGTAGCTAAGTGTTTGCACTCTAACGGCCGCATTTTACGTCGCTTTGGTCCGAATTTGGTACACACGTTGGTTTTCTAAGTCTCTGGGGCGAGTTTGTTAGCCGAAAATATCTAACAACCAAAAACAAGGTTTTGAGTGGAAGTAATAATTTTTTTAGATATTTCGTAGGCCTACTAGAATAAGTTTTTTTGGGGGTTTATATAATCAAATGAATATAAGAGATTATTCTGAGCATTTTGTTTTTTTTACACGACCTTATAGCTGGTCTGGTTTTTCCTAATTCGATCAAAATATAAAATACAATAAAAATGTCCAGTTCAAATCCTCGAGGAATAGTTTACCGTATGGCAGCGAAGCGAAGCGAAGCAGTCCTAAATCCGAGGCTGCAAGGTCTGAGATTCTGCTGCAAGCGGAACGAAGCAGTGCGTGAACCAAAGTTTGGTGGCTAAAGTCTAAACAAATTCTACTAATATATTTCGTACATTCAGCACCTTCGTGAATAAACCAATGTCCCACATAGTTAGTTGAAACCGTAAAACATACAACTTAATTTTGGAAATCAGCTCGACTCACATCAGCTGTTCAGCTGTCTGGTCGAATTATTTTAAAAAATTTAATTGTGTGCTTAAGACGAAAGTGTAAACTTTTTAACACAACTTATTAAATGAGGAAGCACAATGTTCATTCTTTAAAATAACTTATGAAATGAGGATGCACAATGTCCATTTCAGAGGTATTACTAATTAAACTATACATTGTATTAACATTAACAGATTAAAGCCTATGATGTAGGACAATCTTATACACTTATATGCTCAACTCAAATATACTAAATTTGCATTGCTATTGTAGCCTAACCAGCTAAGGCGCTAGTATATGGTAATGGACTCTGCTGGTTCGATTCACGGCAAGACCAAAACTTTTTTCAAACAGATGGAATAGAGCGTTTCACATTAGGAGCGTTTCACATTAGGAGCATTTCAGTTTAGGAGCGTTTTACATTAGAGGCGTTTCACTATAGGAGCGTTTCACATTAGGAGCGTTTTACTTTAGGAGCGTTTCACAAAATTCATGGTGAAACACGAGACGGTAAAATCCGATTCACCCCCAGAAACAAGAAAACTTTATACTCTGCTATACACAATTTATACACATTTTTTGAACGTGGTGCGCCTATAGAAGTTTACCCTGCAATATGTAGAAAACCGGGGTAAAAAGTGTTTTTATTTTGTTCTAAATGCAACGGCTGAAACAGCTTAAGAAGAGTTAATTATAATTAACATAGACCGGAACGGTAACAACGGCTAGAACAGTGTACGATTAGTACTAGGAAGCGAATTCAGCATAATAAATGCATTAAAATTACATTTGAGCATTTATAAAGCTAATATCCACAGGTTCCATTATCCCTTGTGATTGTTTTGAAAATGAATAATTTAAATGATGGCGGTGGATTATTCCGTGCGTTCATTTGTTATTCATGAACCCTCTCTGCCTGCTTACACGCTTATCCGATTACCCAGGTCTGATTTATTCATGGCTACATTTTACTGGAAAAATCCGTCGGGTAAAAATTTGCCGTGGATTAATTTCCGAGTGGAAATTTTCGCTGTTAAAAGCTTTATTCGGACTTTACTTGAAGCGGTTTACAAATGTACTGTATTTAGTGCGCGCGATGTGGAAATGTTTATATTGTTTAAGCCTGATAAATGCATCAAGCTCAAGTAGATTCCCTGGTAACCTATATTTTTTTGTAGTTTTATGGAGGGATTACATAGTTTTGTGTAGTGCAACAGCTTTGCGTTAAAATTATTAAAAAAACAAATTCCGGTATCATGCTACATCTACTTATGTTAATTCGGTATTAATGGAAACGCAAATCTACCTTTTGTCTATTTTTTCAATTGTGTATTACATCACCTACATACCGAGTGATATGTTTTTTTATATATACCAAGTGTTCATAAAATCCCTTAATGATCAGTTAACAAAACTTTATATAGCTTGTACATCATGTGTTGCATAACAGAGCACATTTTTGACATATTATCCGAACCACTATGATTGTTGGGGGCTTGAGGGAGTAAGGGGTATAAATTTCAAATTTAAAGGTAGGTGATGTAATACACCATTGAAAAGCTTATTAAAAGAGAAATGGACTGGCACAAACTAGAGCTTAATATCTTGCTCGTTTCAAAGTAATGGACAATCAAAGTTCTGGAAAATGATTTATTTATTATAACATTCATGCAGGTTCTTGTGGGTAAAGAAAAATTATTTGTAAAGAGGCAAAACTGAGTGCTATCACACTCAGTACATAATATCAGTACATGAATGCCACATGTAGGCTTTTTCAAATTTATATTTTTGCATTAATTTTGTTTGTATACTGTCATAAATTCCCTTTATCCCTTTTTTATTTTGGTTACTGAACATAAGTTAACAAAACTTTGTGTATATCTTGTGTTGCATAACAGGTCAAATTTGTTGACATATCTGAACCTCTGTGGTTTTGGGGTTCTAGAGAGGGTTAGCAACTTCAAATGTAAAGTTAGGTCATGTATACAACATTGAAAAGCGTATACAAAGAGAAACAGAATGGCGCAAACTAAAGCTTAGTATCTTGCTTCGTTTCAGAGTAATGGACAATCAAAGTTCTGGAAAATTATATTTTTATCGTAATATCAAAGCTGGTAATTCATTTTTTAATATCAGGAATATTTAAGTTGTTTTTTGAGGTTAAATTTAACACATTTTAAAAATAGAAACTGTAAATAAATTTAGTACGGTACCACTAACTTATCTGAGTTTCTTATGTGTACTTGAAAAACTTTGGGGGAAAATGTAAGTGGAATCGGGAATACAACCCTTGACCTTTGCTCCTGACTTTCTCCACTGTATGCGTAACTGATAACACCACTTTTTATGTACTGATAGGATAGCAATACCTCCATCATTTTGTTCATGATATTTGTATACCATTCATTTTTGCCTTTTTACAAATGAATCGCTTAAATTAAGTCAATTTTGAAATGATTTTTTTTTATTGACAAGAACCGTATTGCTCCTAAAACTAAGAGAAATTCGAAAAAATTACTCAATATTTAAAATTTAATTCAATGCATACATTGCAATCAAGTTAAACAGTAATTTTTTTTTGTTGGCACTCTGTATATACTTATACATTATTCAACTACCCTAAACAAACCCTCAACGTATTCAGTCGAATGAACTAGAAGTCTTTTTTGAAATAAAAGCTTCTTTAGACACACCGAACAGTTTTGGGTGAGGTACAATATAAGAACTTGCTATACGCACGACGCTTAGCGCTTTTGATTCCGTCGATGATTTCTTCTTCTTCGTTGGTTTACACACGTAATATAAACCAGAAGTTTAACGTACAGCTGATCGTAAAAGAAGAAGTAAACGACGATATAAAATAGGCAGTGGAAAATTCGAAGGATTAAACTCAATAGCGTAAGGGTTTGGTCACGTTACGCTACCGATGAAATCGACATTGCACTTCCTAATTTTGTAATTTGTGTTAAATTAGTGTACTTTTTGACAGCTATAAAATAGACATAGTGCTGTCTCATTATTTAGATGTCTAAATTTGCTAACTTGGTTGCTATGGTAATGAATGATTAAAGAAACGTGTTTTTGTTCTCTGTTATTAAAGAGAATAACAAATAACAAATACTTAAAATTATGATTTTGTATTATTATTTGAATATAAACAATCATGTTTATGTTATATTTTGTACTTCAATTTTAAATGTGACAAGTTAAAAATAATGGTGAAATATCTGATTAAACCAATATAACCGACGTTTTAAAATCAGTTTCTACTTACTTCTGACGGCAGTTCCACGACAGCTTTCTTTCTTTTGTTTTATATTTTATCGCCACTTATGCAAGTTTAGCTACCTTTCGCATGACTTGCAAGTGCACAATAAGACACGACTATTCAATTAGAAGCCCTTGCATGGTTTCCGCGAGTCTTGTCTTGGCATTTTATGTTCTTGCCTTATTACATTTACTTAAACACGCATCTCACCCTCAACGTTATGGGGGAAGTACCTGGTGCCAATAGAATCAATAGTTGCGAAATTATATTTTAATTTGAGGAAAAACTATTCTATTGAAACTTATAACAGTTTGAAATTCTCAAAAAAGCATAGACAAAATCAATTATATTTTATTTCACAGAAATTCTAAATTACAAAAAAAATATAATTATTTTTAATATAAAACCAACTAATATCCACACGGACTACCCTTACGTAATATAATATAGTGTATGTAGTGTTCTAATACTGAAAATATAGAAAAAATTTCATTCAAACACAGGTTTAGAAGTGCTTGATTTTCCAGTTATTCACCATTTTGTTTTTGTTCACAGGAAACATATTGATACATTTGGATACATATTTCTGATGACATCTTTTACTCATATAGCAAAAACTAAAAATAATTTCATATATTTTTAAAACGGCGGCGATTTAAAATATCTCGAAATCCGATTACTTTAAAAAACATTTTAAGAAAAAAATGTCCTTTTTGTAATGACAAACATAACGTGTTTTTATTATTTCTATAACTTAAAAGATAACCTAGTTATTGCCTAAAAACTAAAAACGTTTAGTAATTTTGTATATTTCGGACAACTACCTAAATACTAATTGTTTAGTCTTTTATAAAATAAATCTGTTATATTCGGCATCAAAAAGGACATTTTTGTTCCTTGAATTTTTTGTTCGTAAATTTGGAAGTTTTTGAGATATTTTTCATTAAAAATTTTAAACGGCCACAATTTTAAAATGTCATAATAAACGTGTTAAAGTACTGTATGTTATAAAGTATTGTACAGTGTATAATTCTTTGCAAGAATATCAAAAGGAGTCCATGCCAAAATTAACTATAGTAATCAATGTAGAAGAAACCAACTTTTATCTTACATGAAATTCATGTTGTTGTTTTTACCTAGCAATAATAAATATGTGTGACAAAGATGTTTTCTCCATCAACCACACGCTTATTCAAGTTTTGTACCTTGCCAATCACAAGTGCAAGTGATGCGGAAATGTCATTTCTTCCTTAGGCCGTGTTATACGAGCGCTGTTAGCGCCGCGTTAATGTCGGTTTATTGGGTAAATGGAACTCCCGTGGTCCATGTTATTCGAGCGCTATAAACGCTGGCGAATCCGCGTTAACCGGGCGCTTTCAACGCCGAACCAAGTTATACGGAGAGCTGTCAACGCGCACTCGCAGCGCCGACCAGAGAGGCCACAGTAGTTAGAAGTATCGACTTTGTCCTGGTTCTAGTTGTTATTGTTTATTTCAAAGTGGTTATTGTGCACTTTAAAGTGTAAATGAGTGTAAAAAGATGTCATACCAAATATGTTTCTAAATTATTTTGCGCTTATTTCCTACTTCCAAAGATATTATTTGTAAAAACAACAAAATGGTGGATAACTAGAAAACGAATTATTGCCGAAACTATGTTTATATGAATATTTGTCTTTATTTTCACTAGTAGACCACGTACTGAAAGTTTCTCAATTTCTTCCTGAATCACTCTGTATAAAAGAAGAAGTCCTACTGACCGACTGATTGACTGATTCATAATCAACGTACATCCACATCTATGGTATGTAGAGACTTAGGTCTCACCATAAGAGTCACTGCAATAGCTCATCTTTCCTACGGAAATTCACTAAAAACCCAACAATGAATATACACTCTATACAATTTCAAGGTATTCTGTTAACAGTGTTAATAATAAAGCTAACCAAATCTTCCTTGTAGATTTCGTCCCCGTAGAGAACACTGAGGGAAGTTGTAAGTTTAAATCCTTAAACGTGGAAGCTTTATTTAAAAGCATAGTCAAGACTGAGTTGTATATCAGAGAGAATAAATTAAATGATTACTCAATTAGTGAAGGGAGTTTAAAACTATCTTATAGTACTTTATTCCATTAAACTCTAACACAAAAACTACTACATTTCAAGTACTTGGAAGTTCTAACTGAGCGACAGATTTATAATCAATGTACAGCCAAAACTATGATAGCTAAAACTTTTAATGTTCAGGGTACCTTCATACCACTATACAGGGTGAAGAAAAAGTCTAGAAACGGTTTAATATTTCGTATATAAAAAAATGTGAAGGTAGACATCTACCTATTGATTGATTAACCTACTCTATGTACAAATACTATTTTATAAAGATTTCAAAAAATATACCCGCCATCTTGGATCCGCCATTTTGAATGTACCTTTGTTTTTTTAAACGGGAAGGAGGTCATGTAATACATCATTTCGGGGCAAAATCGGAAAACACGATTTCGTTGTTTTTTACCGCTATTTTCAATCGGTTAAAGATATGTATGTGCAAATTTCACCGTTGGCTTTCCCTTGAAATTCTACATCGAAATGATGTATCACGTGACCACCTTCCCATTAAGAAAAACAAAGTTACATTCAAAATGGCGGATAAACTTTTTGAAATCTTAATAAAATAGTATTTTTACAAAGAGTAGGTTCCTCAATCACATATACCTTCAAATTTTATTTATATACGAAATATTAAAATATTAAACATATTTACGAAATATTAAATATTTTTTCTCCACCCTGTATAGAGGTGCACTAAGAAAGGATTTTGCAAAATATTGAATTTAAGAGTTGTAAACGGTAAAACTGAAGGGGTTCACTCCCAGCCCTCCTAGATAAAACAGCTAGTTTGATTCAAAAGCTATACAACCCAATTCTAGGTGTGGCCCATACTAAAACACATGTTTGTTGAATGCATTTACATTCATTACCATATCAATCAACTTGGCAAATTTAGAATCAGTTACAACCAACACGCTTTTTAAGTTAGGTTGTCAAAATAAAAACATCGAAAAGAAAAAAATATTTAAAATGCTTACTGTATTATAATTAAAACGTCTGTTGTTACATATTATAAATAAAACAGCTGGTTTGCACCAAAAGCTAAAAACAATTTTAAGTTAGGCCTATACTGAACCAAATGACGTTTCTTGAAAGTATTTACATTTAATTCCATAACAGCCAACTTTGGTAAAGTTAAAATTAGGTCAGTATTCGTCACAACCAACAGTATGAAGTTAGTTAATAGCAAACAAAATAACGAAAAAGGCTTACTGTATTCATAGGCTTAGTTGTTCATAATTCAAACAACGATCACTATTAAAATTACGATAACTTTACTCTTTACTAGGTCTCTATAAACAGTTTTACATACTGCTTTATCGTATCACAGTTTGGTATAATTTTGTAATGTGAAAATTGTCTCTTCTATATCTGTACTAAATATTATAAAGAGGTCAAATTTGTGTGTTTGTTTGTATGTAGGAGGTAATCTCTGGAATTACTGAATCGATTGAAAAAATAATTTTACCAATAAAAAGTTACACTACCCCTGAATAACATAGGCTATAATTCATTTTTTAATTCAATATTTGTAAATTTCGTAGGAAAACATCTTAGGTTAGGCCTAGACTGATGAACCAACACATTATTTACATTCATTACCATAGCAAACAATTGAATAAAATAACAGGTAAAACAGCTGTTTGCTCAAATACTTCCATTAACAGCTGATTTCAAGCTTTGAAGCAATTATTTGTACAGTATTTCTAACTTTTAGGTCAGGTTTTTATTAAAGTGCAGACCTGAGCCTTGCTGGTTCTTTTAACCTTTATTATAACAGCTGTTATATACGAAATAATTTGATTTGAACATTTAACATTATCTACCATTTTAGCTTTGGGGTTATTATTAATCCTACACCTTTATTATAAATAAAACATAAAATGATTATGTGTGTAGATTGTTCCAACGGGGTTGGCGTGCGGAGGAAGTAGGGGTTTCCCCTAGTTTATAATACAATTCAAAAATCTCTGTCCTAATCAATCATCATTCGAGTAAAAATATTAGAATACATAATAATCGTTTTGCATTTGCTTCGCCGTGATTCGCGGGGGTTGGTGAGTGAAGCCTCCTTGGAATAATAATTTCTATAATTATGAAGAACGGTAAACAGGAGTTCGTAAAAAAACTCAATTTTTACTAACTACCACGGTCATTTAAAATAATACGTAACGATAAATTTCAGGAGATAGATGCCTTGACTCCGCACATTATAAATAGATATGCTAGTAGTTTTCTGAAATGTAGACCTCGTGAAAAAATCAAGAATCAGCTGTTTATTGCAGACTTTTATGAAAAAAGTGTTTGTCTAATATAATTGATTCCCGAAACATATAACTTATTAATAATTTAATATTAGGGAGATATCAAACTGGGATTTAAACCAATAATGTACAGAATATGTCAAATAAGTTCGCTAATTATTTTGCATCCGTTTATTCCAATCACAACGCAAATTTTCTGAATACGAATGTCTTTTTATAAACCATTTTCGCCTCAGTATACATTGTCCTCTTGTAATATCGACGACATCAGTAATACTGTATAATTGCAATATATATTACCGCTGACGTGAGTTGAGCGAATTCCCAAAATGAACTTTATATGTTTTAGACTTTCAACCAACTATTTGGGAAATTGTTCTACTCACGAAGGCGGTGAACAGCTGCCTCTGTGTTCGAAATATATCAGTAGAATTTATTTGTAACTCAGCCTCTAGCCCCGGCTCACTTGCTTCTTCGTTCCACTCGCAGTGGAAAAACTCGCTTTGGGAGTTGGCATCTCGTCATTTAGGCCTCGGCTTATGGGCTGCTTCACTTCGCTCGCAGCCTACAAACTTGGACGTTGGGCCATGTGAATTTGAACCGGACACATTTATGGTATTTTACGTTTTGATCGATTTTATTGGAACCAAGCGACCTACAAGGTCGTGTAAAAAAACAAAATATGCAGAATAATATCTTTCATTTTCATTCCCTTACGAAAAATCTCAAAACATTGTTACTTCCTGTCCAAAACGTGCTTCCGGTTAATTGATGTTTTGGCTAACGAACTCGTCCCAGAGACGTAGACAACCAACATGTGCAACAAATTTTGACCAAATCGGACTTAAAATGCGGCCACTAGTATGCGAACATATATATTATTTTTAATGACACCCCAAAACGTGTTCTGGGGACCATGATTGGTGCACATTTACCACTCCCGATCTTAGGTCTCACCTTAAGGGTCACTGCAATAGCTCATCTTTCTATGGAAATTAAGTATTCGATCAGATTCAAGCTAGAGTCATAATAGAAAATGTATAAATAATCACAGCACACATTAGACTATATAATTGATCAATTTTGTCATTTTCGATTTTATTTTCACTTTAAAGCCCTTGCGACTGAAGTTAGCAATGGATTAATCAGTGCGATCTTTTGGGTTTAACTCTACTGGTTGGTTACAAACAACACCCCCAAAGTTTCAGAAAGTACCGATTTTTAGTACATATTGACTGGACTTACTTTGCAAACTTTTTTAAACATTATTTTTTAGAGGCAAAAAAAGCGAAATTTGTAATATTATGGCACATAGTAATATTTAAAACATTTGAAAAAGTAAAAAAAATGTATTGATTCATGGGATTGAACCAAGAATAAGGCAACTGAATGCACCGACAACCATTCGCCTACCGCTGGAACAATGAACTACGAACAGTTTGAGGAATATAAGTGGTGACTTATTTACAATATGTATAATAATATAAAAATGTATGGAAATCCGTAAGTAATTTTTCCTGACTGGAGGAACATGTATGCCAAATTTGAAGAAACTCGAACAACGCGCTTGGTCGTAATCGCGTAAAAAACAAACAGACAGACGAAATGTCGAACGGTCTTGAAAAGGAATCGATTTTATTTTGGATTTTAGTTGACATTTATTGACTGATATTATAATTAAATTCAGCAATGAGCGTGTAAACATGTGGATTTGTGTAAATCAGCGTGCCAACACACGTAAAGTGAATTTAATAGAATTATATTTGAAAGGGGTAAATTTAGCCTCAAACACAGTCAGAGGCCGTGTTTAAATTTTAAAATAAATAATTCGACCACGCAGCTGAACCGCTGACGTGAGTTGAGCGAATTTCCAAAATTAAGTTTATAGGCCTATGTTTTAGGGTTTCAACAAACAATTTGGGAAATAGGTCTATTCGCGACGGTGCTGAATAGCTGCAAATGGTTCGCACGTCATTCCGCATATAGGGAGTATCTTCAACACACAAAGCATTGCGTCCTTCGCACGCCAACCCCTTTATTGGAAGTATCTTCAATACCCAATGTATTGCGTGCTTCGCACGCCAACCCTACGGTAGAATCCACCACATGGCTTTGTTCCGGGTACTTCTATGGTATTTTACCTTTTGATCGATTTTGGGGGAACCAAGCGAACTATAAGGTCGCGTAAAAAAACAAAATGTGCAGAATAACATCCTACATTTATATTTGTAGAAAAAACTCAAAAACAAATTCATTCTCGTAGGAATAATCTAAAAAAAAGTTACTTCTAGTCAAACGTGCTTCCTATTGTTGGATTTTTTGGCTAACGAATTCCTCCGATCGACGTAGACTACCAACATGTGTACCAAATTTGAACCAAATCGGATTTAAAATGCGGCCGCTAGAGTGCGAACACACATATATACATATATATATGATTTTTAATGACACCCCAAAACGTGTTATGGGGACCATGATTGGTGCTCATTTGCCATTCCCGACCTTGGGTCTTACTATAAGGGCAATAGCTCATTATTCCTATGGAAATTCGCTAATAATACGACCACGCAGCTAAACCGCTGACGTGAGTTAGGCGAATTTCCTAAATCAAGTTTATGTGTTTCAGGTTTTCAACTATTTGGGAAATCTGTCTACTCACGAAGGCGTTGAATAGCTGCCTGCGTGCACGAAACATATTAGTCGAATTTTTTAATCTCAGTCTCCTCGCGCACTCTTTCGTTCCGCTCTAAGCGAAAAAAACTCGTTTGGAGATTTTGCACTTTACCGTGCACCCTCGGATCAGAGACTGCACCCACATTAAAATCCATCGGATTTGAAGCGGGAACATTTAAGGTATTTAGGGTTTTGCTAGATTTTGTTTGAACCAGAATGGTTATAAGATATTATTCCAGAAAAGTTTTATTCTAGCACGAAAAATCTCCAAAAAATGTACTTCCGGTTAAACGAAAGTGTTTTTGTTTGTTAATTTTTTAACTACCATGTATACCAAATTTGGATTAAATCTTACCTAATTTACGGTGACCATTACAGTGCGAAAAGAAGAAGTCCTGAATGACTGATTGATTCATAATCAACGTACAGTCAAAACTATGATAGACTAGTAAGCCCCCGTAATAAATCACAGGCTGATTAATTAGATACACATCAGAAATACATCATTTAAAAAACAAATTATCAAAAAAAACAACATTGAGGAATATTTATCTGGGCCTACATAACTATGCTGACGGGGATTTTTAACTTGGTAAATGTGTACAATAATAAGGGTTATAAAACTGTAGGCCTATTTGTTAAACATTTTTATTTACATAGTCTACGTTATTATATAGTTAAAAGAAGATAAAAATACTATATTTTAAGTGCTTTTTATTTCATATTGATAGATCAAATGATTTAGAAGTTATTAATATTATAGTAAAGAAATTAATAATCGAATATGTTTAAATATGTTATACGAAGATGTACGAATGTTTCCGAAGTTAAACGAATATACCTCTTCTTTAAATTTGTATAAACAAATAATATATTGATGATAAAAGGTTATAACGATTGAAGTTGTAAACATAACCCCAAACTAAAATCTACACTGGGTTTGTGTATTACAGATGATGGGTGAAATCAGCTGTTTAGATGTAGGAATGTTTCCGAAGTTAAAGAAATAAATAAGTATCTTTTCTTTAAATGTGTTTATAAAAATATATTGATGATAAAAGGATGTATTTACAGTATATATAGTTTATAACCTCAAATTAAATGTTATAACGTATAATATTAGTTATTCAGCTAATATTTAAAAAAAATTCAACTCTCAAGACATTATAATGACTGAGGTTGTAAACATAACCTCAAACTATAATATACACTGGGTTTGTTTAAATATTAAAGATGATGAGTGAAATCAGCTGTTATATTAAATGTTACGTACTTACACGAATGTACGTATGTACGTAAGGACGTACACTCGCTTTTATAGGAGTTAATAGAGGCTTAACATTTTCGGGACACTATACCACTGCAATAAGAAAGGATTTTGCAAAATATTGATTTTAAGGGTTGAAAATTGTCAAAATACGGGGTCGCTCCCAGCACTTCAGCAGATAAAATGCGGAATCAAAATTTTTATAACACGTTCTAGGTGTGGCCTAGACTGAACCAATACACGTTTGTTGAATGCATTTACATTCATTAACACAGCAACCAACTTAGACAATTTGGAATCAGTTAATTATTTTCCACAACCAACAGTTTTTTTAAATTCTGAATTAACAATATAAAAACAAACACAAACGAAAAATGCTTACTGTATTTATTTACTGTATTCAAACATCTTTTGTTACATATTACAAGTGAAACTGCTGATTGGGATCATAAACTTAGCTCAATTTTAGGTTACGTTGTACTGAACCAATACAATGTTTCTTGAGAGCATTTAGATTTATTACAATAGCAACCAAATTGGACCATTTAGAATTGGGTAATTATTCTTCATAAAACTGTTTTTTTTTTATTATAAAAGGCTAACAAACAACTAAAAAGGCTTACTATATAAAACATACCTCTATTAAAATTTTGCCAATTTTACTCTTTACTAGGCCTATTTGTGCAGTTTGTAATAAGTACCGTATAAAATTTGTATTATATTTTATAACTTAAAAATTTCCTCTCTTCTATATAAAAAAAATCTCTGTCCTAATCGTCGTCATTCCCGTGACAACAATACAATACTATACAATAGTTTGTTTGCATTTGCTTCGCCGCGGGGTTTATGAGCGAAGCAATCTCGGGCTGAATCCCTCTAGTTTATCACACATTATTTGCTTTATATTTCTTTTGTTGTCCCTCTCACAATATTTTCCATATTCCATTTTACAATTTCTCCGACATAATTCAGAAAAGCAATTCTCCTGTTATCCTTTCATCTTTTCGTTTTAGACATGTTGACTTAAAATGTAGTAAACAATGGAACGTTGACATAACCTGGTTTACCTTCGTGGTTGAATCGTTATTTACTGCATTCAACCAGCTGACAGGATTCCGTAAACTATCAGCTGACTTTCCCAAACACAACTTTACATGCTGGTTATGAAAATTAAATACAAAGTTTAAAGTACAGCTGTTGTTGACGGTATTTGGTATTTCTTGCTGACGGTATATAACAGTTGAAAATATAACAGTTACATTCACATGTCTTATGTCTGAAGGCAAAAATTTTATAAATATACCACAAATTTAATATATCAAAGTTACAACACAAAATGTGGGCTACCATAATATGAAGCTGCACACAAAATTTGAAAGATTTTGAATTTATCTGCAAAGTTTAAAAAATATGCACAAAAACTTGCCAAGATAAGAACATTACACATTGCGGTCTCGAACTATGGACTGTTTCGTTTCGCTCGCAGAGGACAAACTCTCTTCGCTGGATTTGAACCCAGTACTTGTTCGGTATTTTACGTTTTGAACGGATTTGGGGGGACCGGACGGGGTACAAGGTTGTGAAAAAAACTTAATTTTGAGAATAATCTCTTATAGCCTATTTATGTTTTTTTAGATAAAAACCCCAAAATGTTATTCTGATACGAAAAATTAAAAAAAGTTACTTGATTCAAAAAAAAATTGCTTCCAGTTGATGGATTTTGTGTGCTAAAAACTCGTGGGAGCGGCTTATAAAACCAACGTGTGCACTAAATTTGGACCGAATCGGACGTGAAATGTTGCCGTTAGAGTGAGAACACACGCATACAATTTCAAATGAGGACATCGTTCTATGATGTCTTTGATAAATTATTACCGAATTTCCACAGGAAAGCTATTGCAGTGACTCTTATGGTGAGACCTAAGGTCAAGAGTAGTAAATGAGCACCGATCATGGTCCTCAAAACACGTTTTCCCCCGGGTATATTGTATACTTATGTATACCCTATGCACTATAACGGAAGCATTTACTTCCGATTTAGTCCAAATTTGGTTTTCTAAGTCGTTCGAGCAAAAAATTGTTTTTTTTTTTACACGAAGTAACAATTTGTTCACATTTTTGTTGTAGAATGTATATGTTTGTGCTTTTACCTGCAGAAATAAATATACCAGGTTATTCAGCACAATCTGTTTTTTCGCACGGCCTTTTAGCCCGTATGATTACCCCAAAATCGATCAAAACGTAAAATATCTAAATTTCCATATAAAACCAACTTGTGTAAAAAATGTAGTCCAAATTGGACAAACACGGCCGTTAGAATGCGATATATTCATAAATATACAATTTTTAATGACACTAAAAAACGTGTTCTAGGGACGTGCTCATTAACCACTCCCGACCTTAGGTCTTACCATAAGAGTCACTGCAATAGCTCATCTTTCCTACGGAAATTCGCTAACCAGAATTACAAACTATTGAATTGTTTTGACGCCACTTTAAAACAAACTTGGTCCATGAAAAGGGTGCAAGGAGAATCGAAAAGAACTCTGTTTTAATTTGACTAATTAAAACACATGCTGAACTATCTGAGATTAGTGTGCTTTAGTAATAGTACTAATTTGTTCACTATTAATGATAACAGCAAACCATTTATTTCTAGAACACTGAGCTTGTGAAGGAAACCGTGTATAAACCGAAAAGTGTTGTAGGTACTGCAAGCAATTTGTTCGGTTTTCCCTTTCTGGTTTTTCCAAATCCGAATATTGCGGAAGGAACTTAAGAATACGGTGGGATTCAAGGGGATATTTTCGATGTCATTACTTTTTCTCCGAAACTTTTTATCCCGTTTTTTACATTTATATCTTCAAGGGATATTTATTTACTATAAACGTATCTTGTAAATATAGAAAAAAAAACGTAAACAGCACTGACGCATTATTACAGCCGAATTTTCTTATCTGGGAATAACTATTATTAAATACTGGGAGTTTTTTTTAATGAATTTTGTTCCTTGTTCCGGGAACTGTACCAAAAGTACCTTTTCACAAGATTATAGTAAATTTAATTTCTTTTCGAAGATGTAACTCATAAATAGTACTCGGGCTTATGAGTGAGAGAAATTGCGCAATTACCTTTCATTGACAATGAAAAAAATCATTTATCGCGAGTTTCCTATGAATTTTGTTCCTCGTTCCGTGAACTGTATCAAAAAAATACCTCTTTGCATAGGATTATAGTAAATTCAATTGTCTTTCGAATGATATAACTCACAAATCGTACTCGGGCTTATATACTCCTCAAATCCCTACCCAAAAACGATTAGACTATATAACTCCGCCATTTTGAATCGGATCGAAAAACAAAAAAGTGTATCTCAAGAATCTTGCTAGGACCCTTTCACCAAAAAATCTGCAATTTTGAAGCATATTTACTAGCACTTATCAATCCGTGAATAAAACATATATATATATATATATATATATATATATATATATGAATTAAATAAAATTGGGGGTATCGCCTCCAAAAGGTATAAAACGAATAGAAACGAAGTCCCACCCTCCTCCGACCAACCGTTTTCAAGTTGGGTCGAGTGTAATAGCTCTTATTTTCTTCAAACATTCGGATAGTTAAAGTCTATCATAATATAATTAATTCACTCACGTCATCTCCTCCAATTATTATAGTTGGAGGAACAGTCGTGTTTAAATTAATTGAATTATATATAACTTAAAAGCTCTCCATTATGTTGAAGAATAAATAATATGAAAGTGCGCCGCTCATTCGCATTTGGTTTTGTAATACAAATATTCATTACTTTCATTTAACCTTTTGAAACAATAGTTATAACAAATTTTAATCAAAGTGGATTTGTATATATGTGGAAGTGTGAGTGATTGTTTTTTAGCGTTTGGTGAAATAATTTAATCCTTCAGTTGTGTTAAATATTTACTTTCGCGTGACCTGTTCTGTTGTGTTGGTCCTGAAGAACAGAAATTCTTCGAGAAATAATTCCGAAACAGAGTTTTCTGTTGATCGGATCGTACGAAATATAATAAAGTTACGCTAAAAAAAGAAACGTAAACAAAATTAGAATGTCATTCTGTGCAATGTACAGTAATTAATAGCGAATTTCCGTAGGAAAATTGATCTATTTGCAGTGACGCTTATGGAGAGACCAAAGGTTGAGAGAAGTAAATTAGCACCGATCATGCTCTCCAGAACACGTTTCGGGGTGTCATTAAAAATGTTACATCTATATATATAAAAGCGAAACACCACTCACTCACTCACTCATCACAATTTCTCAAAAACTACGAACGGATTGAAATGAAATTTGGTATGTAGCTTCTTCTAGGGCCATAGGTGCTCACTAAGAAAGGGTCTGAAAAAATTCGAAATTTTAGGGGGGATTTGGGGGGATCAAAATTATTAAATCACTATTTCTTCAAAACTAAAGAACGGAGTGAAATGAAATTTTGTATGTAGCTTCCTCTAGAGTCATAGGCACTCGCTAAGAAAGGGTTTGAAAAAATTCGAAATTTTAGGGAGGGTTTGGAGGGATCAAAGTTATTAAAAACCGATATCTTCAAAACTACCGAACGGATTGGAATTAAATTTGGTATGCAGCTTCCTCTAGGGCCATAGGTGCTCACTAAGAAAGGGTATGAAAAATTTCGAAATTTTAGGAGGGGTTTGGGGGGATCAAAGTTACTAAAATCATAATTTCAGAGCTTTTATTATTATGATAATAGTGCTTTTATTATTTAATATCTATACATATAAAAGCCAAATACCACTCACTGACTGAACACTTAAAAAGTATATAATAACACTGGTCCATATTTAGTATATACGTTGGTTGTCTAAGTCGTTTGGACAAGTTCGTTAGCCAAAACATCCAACAACCGGTGCACGTTTTTTGACCGGAAGTAACAATTGTTTATATATATATATTATTTATTTGTTATTTATAGTCACAAGAAGAAGAAGTTAAACTATAGAAGTGACACACTAGAATGAGGTACCTCTCAAGTGCAATGTTAAATTATTATTGTTTTGACATATTCATTTATGTATGTGACGTATACGAAAAATGTAGGACAATATATGTTACGTGTTGTGTTTGTATAAATGTTTGAGCGGACAAAGATAGCTGGCCTGATGATGCTGCCTGTGGCAGTGAAACATGTAGCCACATAAAAGGTAAAGGACAACTAGAAACTATATTGACAACAAATCTATATATATAAAATCCAAATACCACTCACTCACTGACTCATCACGAAATCTCAAAAACTACTGAACGGATTGCAATGAAATTTGGTATGTAACTTTCTCTAGTGCCGTGGGTGCTCGCTAAGAAAGGTATTAAAAAAATTGGAAATTTTAGGGAGGGTTTGGGGGTTAAAGCTACTAAATCACAATTTCTTTAAAACTACTAAACGGATTGGAATGACATTTTGTACGTAGCTTCCTCTAGGGCCCTAGGTGCTAGGTATGGAAGGTTTTAAAAAAACTCGAAATATTAGGGGGGACAGAGTTACTAAAAATCCCCATAAGAAATACATAGTGTAGGCCTAATATATTTATATATATATATTTTTTTTTATTATACACCTTTAATTTTGATTTGTCTATCCGTGAAAAGCCGGATCAGGACAGCTAGTAAATAATATATATAAAATATATATAGTTCTAAGGCTACCAACAATGAATATGAAAACAAAATTGTTTACTAGATTTTTCATACTAGTATGAAATTTCTTAGGGTTAAATAAATGTAGGATATTATTCAGGACATTTTGATTTTTTCACGACCTTATAGCTCACTTGATTCTCCCAAAATCGATCTAAAGTTGAAATGCTACAAAAGTACCTGGTTCAAAACCCTGGATTGTACGCTGCGATCGAAGCGAATTATCAATAGTCATTATTATTATTAACATTCATTGTTATAAATCGATTTTAAACTAACTTCCCGATGAGCTAGAGACTTGAAACATAACTCAGAACTGAATGGCGCTGCAATATCAACTCGCTTTCATGTCCGTCTGTTTTGTACACATTTTGTATTTTCCAGGAAAATGGCAATTAAACAAATTAATATATCATTGGAAGACAGGTATAACAATTTTCTATTTCAGATATGATCAGGTGAAGAGAAACTGAAATAAACCTGAAATTAGCCATCACATGTCTCATGACATAATCTCATCAATATGTTGTTTTTTTTTTTTTTTTTTTTTTTTTTAAGTGACGTTTTTCCAGATTTATGACCCTATACAGGTTGTACTACAAAGTTGAGATTGTGAAGTTTTAATAACATTTAAAACGAAAAATGTGGGGAGCATGAGTCGTTGAGAAAACTCGCACAACAATATCATTTGAAGTTCAATAAGATTGTTAGTAACGAATAATAGAGTATGTATTATCAAATGCACGCGCCCCACTTTTTGAAATGAAAACTTCTTTAGGCGCCAAAACCAAACACTTTATGGATGAGGCTAAAATATACGAACTCACGATACGGACTTAAGGAGAGATGCTTTGCGTTTTTAATTTCCAC
The DNA here is from genome assembly GCA_018207615.1 of Philaenus spumarius. NCBI lineage: Eukaryota > Metazoa > Arthropoda > Insecta > Hemiptera > Aphrophoridae > Philaenus > Philaenus spumarius. The sequence goes on from JAGFPH010000097.1 coordinate 1,105,707, forward strand.
AATGGTTTCTTCTTCTTCATTGTTTTACACACGTATTACTATTAACCAGAAGTTTAATGTAACAGCTGATCGTAAAAGAAGAAGAAATCGGCGAAATAAAATAGGCAGTGGTAAATTCAAAGGTTTAAGCTCAACAACTGTATGGGTATAGTCGCGTCACGCTACCGATGAAATGGACATTGCGCTTAGTAATTTTGTAATTTGTGTTAAATTAGTGTACTTGGTAATTACCTCTAAAATGGACATATAGTGTTTCTCATGTTTTGTAATTGTATAAATTTGCTAACTTGGTTGTTATGGTAATGAATGTAAAACATTAAAGAAACGTGTTTGGTTCAGTATAGGCCTAACCTAAACGGAACGGGAAACCGACACATTCTTTAATATTCTGATTGGATTTAGTATATTTAAGTGTTATATTTGAATTAAACTAACTAGCATGAAGTAGTAAATTAAGTGATATTTTTCATAATGAGTTAAATAAGCATAATAGTTAAATTTTGTGTACGTTATATTTCGCATTATGGTTTGTTTTTTTCAAAAGTTGGCAACATTGATCATTGAAAAAACACTGTGTTCAAAGAGGAAAAGATGTTTGAATAAGTCAATTCCAACTATAATAAATAAAATTATAAAGAAAAACTAATTACAGGTGTAAAACAACTCTTCTACAAATGCAAAATTTCTGGCAAATTTGGAGAAATTTTTATTTTGAAATTTTCACGAAGTTGAAAGAAACTCTTTGGGTTAAAAAATCTGGTAAATCTCGAGGAAATCATCAGAGCCGTTTTCGAAAAAATATTTAAAAATATACAATTTCCAAAAATTCGCAAGAAAAACATTTTCTAGAAAGTCTTAAAAGGTTCAACAGACTGTTGTGTACCAAATGGCAAGGAAATCATTGGAGCCATTTTCGAGAAAATATTTACAAATATACAATTTTTATTTATTTAAGAATATAAGATTATGTTTTTTTTACCATTTAACTATAGACGATAATTTTTATGTTATTTTTGAGATTTCAATTGACTAAACCAACCAATATAACCAACGATTTATGTTCATGACATTTTTCACTTCTGTCAGTCCCACGGCTGCTTTCTTTCTTTGTTTTTTAACCAGGGAAAACCCCTCCGTGCCCCGCACGCCAACCGCGTAGGAACCTTCTATACACATAATCATGACATGTTTTCTTTATAATAAATGTGTAGAATTAATAATAACCCCAAAGCTAAGATGGTAAATAATGTTAAACGTTCAATTCAAATTATTTCGTATATTTTATAATAAAGGTTAAAAGAACCAGAAAGGCTCAGGTCTAAACTTTAATAAAGACCTAACCTAAAAGTTATAAATACAAATAATTGCTTCAAAGTTTGAAATCAGGTGTTAATGGAAATATTGTTATGAAAATTTTTCATCCGTTATTTTATCCAATTGGTTGCTATTATAATGAATGTAAATACATGTTAGTTCATCAGTATAGGCCTAGCCTAAGACTTTTTTCCGACTAAATTGACGAATATTGAAATAAAAAATGTGTTTTATCAAAATTAATTATAGCCTATGTTACTCGGGGATGGTGTAGCTTTTTACTAGTAAAACCATTTTTTCAATCGGTTCAGTAGTTCCAGAGACTACCCCCTACATACACACAAACAAACAAATTTTACCTCTTTATAATATCAGTATAGACAAGTGCGTATCCACGTTAATTGGTAGTAATACACTGTAATTTGTCAAAATTCTTTCTCTTCACTTCTCCCAACCTCCCATTACGTTACAACTTCATATGTTGCATACAAAATGGTCGACTGGTTTCTGTTATAATAGTAGGGTAAACGTACTACCTAGCTTGTAAACACGTATGATTTGGTTTGTTCGTTCCGTCCGTTTTCAATGCATTGCATACTGCAGGTGAAATAGATAAACATATTTTTTGCAGATATACCGATCTCTTCAGAGAGGAAAGCTAGTCAAACCTAAAAATAAAGAGAAATAAATAATAATTCTGTACTGTCGTTCCTTTTCTGAAAAAAAGTGTAATATTGTTATTTTCCGTTAAGTGATGTAGAAAATAAAAACTCTGCCTGTAGATTATTAAAGACGTAAATACTAGTTTGCTAACACAACTCGCGTAAACTTCTAAAATATTGTTTTTGAAACAGAAACGATCGTAAATGTAAGTTATTAGTAATTCGTTGAAATTTTAATAAACAAAACATTTGAGAGTAAATTACGTGCGAAACTGGACAGTACGAGTCGTTTAACACGTTAAATTTCTCCGCCATTTCGCTTTGCACAAGGGATTCAAACAATGGTGTCACTAATCAGAATATACAATAAGGGGTACTCACTTCTCACGGCTCCTCACCTCACTTGAACCAAACACAAATAAAAACTAGTTTTCAACACTGATACAGTATCATAACGTGTATATATAATATGTGATACTATTTGAAAATACGAACGAACCGGTCGAAGTTCATACGCAGGTGGAACAATCGAGACTGAATCTTTCATCCCCCCTCGTGCGTTGAAAGCAACACCCTAAGTCGACTCATGCGCGGTGGTGTCCACCCTAAAGCGTCGCTTCCGCACGCATAGATAGCGCCGTTTAGAATAACTGTAAATAATATTAAATATTGACAGAGTTATTTTGTCGGGTGTTTTTACAGTAAGTAATGTGTGGAAGGTTATGTCTTGTTTGTTCATTTACCTGAGAATGCGTTTAGGTTGGGGGAATTTGATCAGCAACAGTGGAGACTTGTAATGTTCACTACGCCCAATGTCCATACTTCAGTAAATTCTTTTAAAATTATTTTGTTATTAGTTTTACGTTTTAATGGAAATACATTCATTAATGTATAATACATTTTTTTAAATGTAATTTATAAAATTATCAAAATATATTTTATTATGTCATTGATTTTGTTTCTATACTAATATTATTTTAAAAGCATTGTATGAGTATCCATGTCACTATTGATAATAATATGTTTACCTTTTTGTTTCCGTCTTGTGACTTCATCTGCGTTTTTTATATATGACGCATTTTCAAAAAACTATGTTTCATCATCAGATTAATGAAACATAGTTTTTGAAACGCGTCATATATAAAAAAACAGACGAAGTCACAAGACGGAAACAAAATGGTAAAAATATTATTACTAATATTATAAAGAATTAAAATTTGTTTGTTTGTTTGTGTGTATGTAGGAAGTAATCTCTGGCACTACAGAACCGATTGAAAAATATTTTTACTAATAAAAAGCTACACTATCCCTGAGGAACATAGCCTATAATTCATTTTGATAAAAATATTTTTTATTTCAATATTTGTAAATTTATTCGGAAAAATTCTTAGGTTAGACCTCGACTGATGAACCGCATGTATTTACATTTATTACCATAGCAAGCTGAATAAAATAACATATAAAACAGTTCGTTGCTCTAATATTTCCATTGACATCTCATTTCAAACTTTGAAGCAATTATTTGTATTTCTAACTTTTAAGTTAGGTTTTTATTAAAATGTGACCAGAGCCTTGCTGGTTCTTTTACCCTTATAATAACTGCTGTTTTAAAATATACGAAATAATTTGATTTGAACATTTAACACTATTTATCATCTTAGCTTTGGGGTTATTATTAATCCTACGCCTTTGTTATAAAGAAAACATAACATTATTATATACATAGAAAGTTCCAACGGGGTTGGCGTTCGGAGCACGCAGGAGTTTCCCCTAGTTTTAAAATAAATTGATAATTGATTATTTGTGTTTGGTTCTTAGTTTAAAAATATATAATTTTTAAATGTTTGTGTTTACTCAGTTCTGTTGTTGTTAGCGAATTTGCATAGGAAAGAATAGCTATTGCAGTGACTCTTATGGTCCGACCTAAGGCCAAAAGTAGTAAATAATCACCGATCATGATCCCCAGAACAAGTCTTAGGGCGTCATTAAAAATTAAATATGTATGTGTTCCACTCTAACGGCCGATTTGGTCAAAATTTGTAACGCAATTTGTTTTTAAGTGGTTTGGACCAAAAAATCCAACAAACAGAAACACTTTTTTTTACAGGAGTGAACATTTTTTTTAGATTTGTTGTACGAGAATTAAACTTTTTTTGGTTTTAGCTAAATATATAAATAGTAGATTATTCTACACATCTTGTGTTCTTTACACGACCTTACAGTTTGTCTGGTTTCCCCGAAATCTATCAAACCGTAACATACCATAAAGGCAACCGGTGAAAATTCACGAGTTATGTAGCCGACGGCCGGGATGCAAACTTACGAAATGAAGCAACTAAACATCCCACGCCGCAAGGTCAAAGTAAAAACTCGCAAAGATAGTTTTCCGCTGCGATCGGAACAAAGCGGCGAGTGAACTGGGGTTAAAAACTGAGTTGGAAACAGATTCTACTAGTATATTTCGTAAACGCAGTCAGCTATTCAGTGAGTAGACAAATTTCAGAAATAATTGGTAGAAACCACAGAGCACTAAAATAACAATAGAGGCTGCGGGTGTGAAGACGGCCGCCACAGCCAAGATGGCGGCTCTCCCTACGCTACTGCGCAGACGCAATAGTACAAATATATTTACAGTTAAATCTGAATAGTTCTTGTATACTTAAGTTATTTTGTATAAACAATTTAACACGTGTAAAATTAAGTGTTTAATTACCATAACCACTGACTGACAAGCGCACAAGCCACACTGGCAGATGCGCAGCCCCCAGGTAAAACATGGTTTACATTTAATGTCGAAACTACAAAAATATATGTCCTTTCCAAAAACATTTTACAGAATGTAAAATTTCCACTCGTTGCCTCCAACTTTTACACAGACGAAACTTCTCTGACCAAAAAATTTTAAAAATTTTCGCTTACTAACTTTTTCATGTTATTTTAATTATTTATTTGGTTAAATCATGTTGAAAAATAGTTTTACCATTAATATAAAAATAAATAAATATTTTTGATTTCACATCCTGTATCATGAATAAATTCAGTATAAACCTGAAAAGTTTCAAGTTGATTGAATGATCACAAATAATTTAAATCTTAGTTTAAGAAAATCGCTTTCTCTAACTCGAGTACGGATGAAAAGGCGGCGACGGGAGAACTTGCCACAGCTAAGATAGCCGATCTAGCCTCAACTGCTCAATGCCATTCATAATGGGACGTCTATTCTATTCTTATTTAGTGCTCTGTGATAGAAACCGAAAAACATATAAACTTAATTTTTGGAACTCGCTCAACTCACGTCACCGGTTGAGCTGCTCAACACATTCTTAAATGCATTCCAAAACCTGTTCTGGAGACCCCGACCGGTGCTCATTGACGATTCGTGACCTTATGTCTCATAATAATAATCACTGCAATAGCTCATTGTTCGTATGGAAATTCACTAATAAACATTTTATAAAAATATATAAATTTTCACTGGTTTATTATTTAGACTTTGCCGAGTAAGGCCGATCCTACATTGGAAGCGGAATTTCTCCTGACCAGAGTCTGATCGGGTCTGAAGAAAAAAGGGTGGGATAACTAACATAGGGAAACGTGTTCCATGTTACAGATGTAATTTCAGTTGTGCATCTGTCCCACCAAAAGCGCTGAAGATAGTTTCAACTTATAACATTGAATTGCCTATCTCCTTTTGGTATTATTATCTCTGGAAGAAAACAAACACATGATGCACCATCCTCCCTCCTACACTGGATCCAGTGCTCGTTCCGGGGAGGGGAGTCGGGTCTGAACTGGTCTGACAACAATCAAACAGGTTTGTTTTTTCTTCCAGTTGCATGGAAGCTTTGGTCCAGGTGGTGCGTTTTAACATCATCTATTGAACTCGGTTTTTGTGTTTAATTGTGCCATAATGGTAGAGAATGGAATATTAATTGAATTAGTGCGTGAGTGAGTAGTATTATAGGACCAGAGGGACAAACATAATGGGCTAGTACGCAAAAAATAGTTTATTTTAAGGCTTTTTTTGGCCATAAATAGGATGTTATTTTATAAACTATAGTAGCTAATTGTCTTTCTTGAACAGAGTAGAGCATTTTTATAATTTAAAATATTATAACAGTACTGGTTCTTCTGCTCCTGACTGAAACCTAGCTGCAATGTAGGAGCGCCTAGTCTGGACTGGTCTGGTCTGGCCGGGTTGGGTCTGGTAGCCAGATCGACACCGCTTCCAATGTAGGAGCGGCCTAACATGGGCGCTTAAGTTATTTTAATAAATGAACATTTCTTACGACAGGTTATGACAATTTATTTGTAGTTGCTATGGCTGCGAACAAATTTAACATTTATACAGCTGACTATGTTCATCAGTTTGACTAAACAATAGCACAGTAGCATACGATTGAAATGCCATATAAAACTAAAGGTCCAACTGAATTTAAAACACTTATCCATTTAAAGTACGTACAATGAATACTTAATCTTTTAAGTATTCATTGGTACATAACTCATCTGATGGCATTAAAATGAGCTGTTTATTTTACACCTATAAAATAGATAGTAGGTTATTTCTCAATTGCGTTTTTATTACTGCTGATTTTTCGCTTGGAAAAATGTATCTGTTATTTTTAGAACAAGTTAGTATTGTAAGAGTAAGTAAGACTACACTTTGGTTCTTGTAAAACTTTATTAGCACTACTTTGTTGACTGAATTAGTTGTTGAATACTGTCAATATTATTTATCATTTTAGTTTTTCGGTTAACTTATGATTATTTTAAAACCTTTCTATTATAAAATATATGCATTGAGGTAGGTAGGGGATCAACTTCAAAAGTAAAAAATAATAAAATAGTATTATTAAAAGTAAGAATTACTTACTTAAATAATAAAATATACAATTCATATTTCTACGTTATTCAACTTGAATGTATAATAAGTATTTAAGTAACACTAGGATCTCCACCCCTGATCGCTCCGTTCACCAATCCCCGCGAGGACTATTGCCGAAGCCAATGCAAACGAATTATTGTATACTCTGATATTTTCACAGAAATGGCTATACATGCGGTGACCTATACATAATTTATGTAAGATACAGATCGAAATAAACACGAGCGTCCCAAATAATTCGAATTGATGCATGCATGTTAATTTCACCATTAACACTCCAATGGTGGCGCCCCTTTTAGGGACATACTTGGTGGGGCGGATCTCTCAGATCCTTAATCGAAAATCAATCACCTAAACTTTTTCTAAAAACCCAAACAATCACTTTAAATGCAGAATGGACATCAAACTAATTATACTGAGATAATACTTGAAAAGAAAGTAAGTTGGCATAACAAAATGAACAAAAAACGGTAAAACTGAATAAACTTGGTGGCGTGGTATCTATCAGATCCAAACTGTCACTAAGGCATGGATGTGTGTAGTACCAAGGTTACAATTTTGGTGGCGTGGTATCTATCAGATCCAAACTGTCACTAGGGCCTGGCAGAGTGTAGAACCAAGGTTACTGCAGTTCTAGCGTGTATTACTCCACAACGCAGGAGGATAGGAGGGAGGACGTACGTTTCCCGCCATGCGGTAAGGGCTGAGAGAAAAACTGTAGCCTGGATCTCACGGATCCAGCGCCACCAATGTAGTGTCAATATTTAAATAATCAATAATCAACATTACAAAACAATTTTGATATTACCAATTAAAGGAAACAATATGCAACACCAGATGTTGACTTATAATACAGTAAGCCTTTTTTGTTTTTACCTTACGTAAACAAAATTTAGTTGTGAATAATTCTAAATTTGCCAACTTGGTTGCAAATCTACGTGTTTTTGGTGCATTGTAGTGCTAACCCAAAACATTATGTTATTTTTTTATCCAAATCAGCTGTTTTATTTATAATAACGACTGATGATTGAAATGAATTATAATACAGTAAGCATTTATCGTTACTTTTTGTTTGCGTTTGCTTTTATTTTGCAATCTAACTTAAAAAATCTGTTGGTTGCTAATAATAATAAACTAATTATAAATTCGTTAAATTGGTTGCTATGGTAATGAATGTAAAGAAACATGTTTTATCCAAACAGTTATTTTATAAAAGTATGCACTATTTTTACGCTTTAAATAAAAAAATTTCAAAATCCTTTCTTAGTGTGCGTCTGCGACCCTATATGAATAGACTCTATACCTTTAAATTTTCGTATTTGTGTCTTAAGTAGTTTTTGCTCCACGTCGATTCTTTATATAGAAAAATATAAATCAAATTTTCGTTTGTTCAAAATCTCAAATCTCCGAAAGTTCTTCAACAATTACTTTCAAATTTTAACACAACATTACATTCGAATACTTGCATGTTTTTATATACTTTTTTGAAAATCAGCAGCATCTATTGAACATAAAAAAACAATAAAAATACTAAATATTTTACGGCAATGGCAGCGCCATACTACATAATAAATAAATATGTTTATTGATGGTACGGTCATCAGCTGTTTGCTTTAATATTTCCACAAGTCCATTCCACCAGCCGTGGCGCCTGAGAGTAAAGGTTCTCCTATTGCGTCAGGTGCCACGGCTGGTGGAATGGAGTATAACAGCTGAACTTAGAAGCAATTATTTGTGTTTCTAACTTTTAGGTTAGGTTTTATTAAAGTGTATACTAGAGCCTTTCTGGTTATTTTAATCTTTATTATAACTGCTGTTGTAAAATATACAGAGTAGTTTGATTTGGACATTTAACATTATTTACCATCTTAGCTTTGTGCCTAATATTAATCCTACGCCGCTATTATAAAAAAAAAAACATAACATGATTATTTGTATAGAACGGGTTCCAACGGGTTGGCATGTGGAGCACGCTGAGGTCTCCTCTAGTTAGAAAATAAAAAATGTTATTAAAAAACATGGGCAAATTCATATGATACAATCACACGAACCGTCTGCAATCGAGAATTACGTTCTATTCAAAAACCCGATATTGGCGTCTGCGCACTGTAAGTCAAATGTACAAACTAATCTCATTTGGCTACGTGTACTAAAAAGGTAATCCATTTGGATATTACTTTGGATTGTTTGACGGATTGAAAATTAAGGTAATTAACATATAATATATTCATCAATTTAATTAAATCGTTTAATGCAATTTAGACTAATTATTAGTGTCAGTAAATATGCAGTCATTAGTGATTAGCTATGCAGGTAGGTACAAAACGCTTCGCGCATTGTTCATTTCATTTTGAGGATTCTACAAAAAAGTTCCAAATTTTTCATGAAATATCCTTCCCTCCCCCCCTCTGAGTTATGCAGCCGCTATTAGTCAACTTAGTGTTGTACATTATCATTTTTAAAAATTAGATATTAGTTAAATATTATACAGAATGTTCATAAAGTCGCTTTATCCGCCTTTATTGTTTTTGTTACTGAAAATAAGTTAACAAAACTTTGTATATATCTTGTGTTGCATAACAGGGCAAAGTTTTTGACGTATTTGACACACTATGATTTGGGGGGGGGGGGGGTAAGGAGGCTAACAATTTCAAATATAAAGGTAGGTCATGTAATACAACATTGAAAAGCTTATTAAAAGAGAAACAGAATGGTGCAAACTAGAGCTTAATATCTTACTTCGATTCAAAGTAATGTACAATTGAAGTTCTATAAAATGATATTTTCACTATAACATCAAAGCAGGTTCTTGTCCGTAAAAAAACATTTCAACCTTGTCTTCATTTGACCGATTCATTTGTAAAGAGGCTAAACTGAGTGCTATCACAACGAATATCAGGTACAAAATAGGGGAAGTATTGCTCTCCTATTAGTACATGAAAAGTGGTGGAGCAAAGATCAAGGGTTGTATTCCCGGTTCCATTTGCATTTTTTCCGAAAGTTTTTTTAAGTACACATAGAAACTTAGGTACCTTAGTGCTACCTTACTACTTTTATCTATCCTGCAGTATCTATTTTTAAAATGTGTTTCATTTACCATAACCTACAACTTAAAATTAACAAATTGATAACCTGCTTTGATGTTGTGATATAAATATAATTTTCCAGAAATTTGATTGTCCACTATGTACTTTGAAACGAAGCATGATAATAAGCTCTAGTTTGCGCCATTCTGTTTCTCTTTTATTAAGCTTTCCAATGGTGTATTACAAGACCTACCTTTGCATTTGAAATTGTTAACTACCAAACCTCTCTCAAGCCTCCAAAATCATAAAGGTTCATATATGTCAAACAATTTGTCCTGTTATGCAAGACAAGATATATATACAAAGTGTTGTTAACTTATTTTCAATAACAAAAATAATAAAGTGGGTCAAAGGGACTTTATGATCACTATATATAATTCTTCTGTACGTGTGTATGTCACTGAACTGCTACTGCTAAACGGCTGGACCAAATTGTGTGCGTGTGTATGAGTGGGTCCCCTGGATGGTTTAGAATCACAATTGGACCTTTTTTTATATATAACAAACAATGTTTGTCTCTTTTCCTCTATATAGACTCAAAAACTAATTTCGCTAAAAAGTTCACAATTATTAATTATTATTAATTACATGTCATTGCCAGGAGTAATTACAATTAATTCAGTATACGTATTTGAAATGGGATTGCTAATAAATATAAATTAAACTGACTTCCTACACGCTATAAAATTATGTAGTATATAATATTATTTTTAAGGGAGATATAAAACTATTTATAATTTGATTACTTAAGTCAAAAGGGTGAAATGGAATAACCACAATTAAAATTAGATAATAATCCACTTACTTTTTATATATGCTCAAAAACTACTCAACTAATTTCATTAAAATTTCACAATTTAAACATAATAATAACAGGATTTTTTTAGAGAATATTGTCACTACAAACAAAAAGATTTAAATGCGGGAGCTATCCCTTTACAATAAAAACAAATTGCACTAAATTTCTACAAACTATAAATGTAAAATGATTTAATATTATTCTTAATTGATATAAAAAAACATTTGCAACTCGATTACTTAAGTCAAATGGATGAAATTTGATAACCACCCTTAAAATTAATTCAAGCAATAGGGAAGCATTTTCAGGTCCATTAGTATATATACAGAAATATTTTGTTTCTTAAGACAGCTGATTATTTAAATTAAATTAATTACTTAAGACGCTGTTTATTTAAGTGAGATTACTTAAGACAACTGTTTATTTGAGTGAGATTACTTAAGACGCTGTTTTTTAAGTGAGATTACTTAAGACTGCTGATTATTTAAGTGAGATTACTTAAGCCAGCTGTCTGTTTAAGTGAGATTACTTAAGGCAGCTGTTTAGTTAAGTGAGATTACTTAAGGCAGCTGTTTATTTAAATAAAATAATTACTTAAGACAGCTGTTTATTTAAATTTAATTAATTACTTAAGACAGCTGTTTATTTAAATTAAATAAATTACTTAAGGCAGCTGTTTATTTAAGTGAGATTACTTAAGACAGCTGTTTATTTAAATTAAATTAATTACTTAAGACATCTGTTTATTTAAGTGAGATTACTTAATACATCTGTTTATTTAAGTGAGAATACTTAAGATTACTGATTATTTAAGTTGGATTACTTAAGACAGCTATTTATTTAAATGAGATTACTTAAGACTGCTGATTCTTTAAGTGAAATTACTTAAGACAGCTGTTTATTTAAGTCAGATTACTTAAGACAGCTGTTTATTTAAGTGAGATTACTTAAGACAGCTATTTATTTAAGTGGGATTACTTAAGACAGCTATTTATTTAAGATAAAACACACGTGGCATACACTCAATACAATATTTCTTCCATAAGATATAAATGAGAAGTTTGATGCCTAAGGGGGCAAAGCCCTATTGATTGAGGATAAGAAAAATGACTTTTGGAATATCTTGAGAAAAATGCCTTTAATTTCACATAACTGTCGTCAAAATATACCAAGAAATAAAAGCGTGGATTTGCTCACAAAACATTCCTTAAGGAATTAAGAAGTAAGATTAAATATGCGCTCTTTAATTATTATGTTAAACAAGTGAAGAAAAAATTTAAATGTCCATATTTTTTAATTTTAAGCTATGTAAAACCGTTAATTATATAAGGAATTTAGTTAACACGACTCACAACAAGATTTTCAATTTTGTACTTGGTGCAAAGAGATACCAAAAATATAGAGAGTTAATAAACTTTTAGAATAATAAATTGTGATACTTAAAACATAATATTAATAAAAAGATTTCCTATATCTCTTCAAATTTAAAAACGCCAAGTTTATTCATAATTAACTCCATTGACATAATATAGTAATTTGGCCACGCAGTTGAATCATTGACGTGAGTTAAGCGAATTTCCAAAATTAAATTTATAAGTTTTAGTGTTTCAAAAAACTATTTGGGAAATTGGTCTACTCAAGAAGTCGTTGAATACCTGGTTCCGTGTGTTCAAAATATATAAGTCTAATTTGTTTGCACCTCAGCCTCCAACCCTGGCTCAGGCGCAGCTTCGTTCCGCTCGCAGCAGAACATTCGCTTTAAGAAGAAAATAACTTATTTCAAGTGAGATGTAGTAAACGGATATTACGTTAGACTGGTGAACTGTCGAACAGTAAATGGAAAACAATTTGAGCATTTATCGTGGAACATTTAGTAGTTATTGGTATCTTACAGCTGACTTAGTTTAAAAGTAATTTCACTTAATAAGTTATTTTCATTTTGTTAGCCATTTTATTTTTGTTAATAGCAGTTTTTAACTTATAAATTATGTAAAACGATAAATCATCTTATATTTGTTGTCTTGCAAACTTGCTTTTCAGACTGAGGTTGCTTTTCACTCCAATCATGTTAATTAACAAAGTTTAGGTAATTAATTACAATAAATTACAAGTGAAAACCATAGACCGAGAACGGGATTTGAACCCGGGACCTTTGCCATTCCGTGGTCACGCTCTACCGCCTGAGCCACCCTGATCTCTCCAGATATTGGTCGATGTTATCTCATTTGCACGATTTTTACTGTATTTATTGAACCAATAGACTGAATACCTCGTGTACACGACATTGAAAACAATCTTAATTCTTTTTGAAGCTTACAATATCTCAGCTTTTGGTGGCTCAGTCAGTAGAGCGTTACCACGGAATGGTAAAGGTCCCTAGGTCAAATCACGGCCTTGTCCATGTCTTTTCACTTGTAATTTAATTAAATTAACCCTTGCTGATGAAGTCTTTAAGGGGAAAATTAAAAATAATAATACTTAATAATTGAAATTAGTATTTTTAATCACATTTTAAAATTAAACTTTTAAAGTTGTAAATGAACTAATAACAATCGATACGATTTTTCTTGGTTCCCTTAAAATCGATCAAAACTTGGATACAGTAAATGTGACAGGTTCAAATCAAGTAGGGTATTTCACCGTGAAGCAGCTTCTGTTACGAGGCAGACGGCAGGGATGCAAGCTCGCAATGCGATTCTGTCCGTTGCGAACGAAGCGAAGCAGTCCAAAATCAAAGGCCGCAAGGTCGAGGTGCAAACGCGCAAAGTGCAGTCGATAATCCTATTCCGCAAGGTTGAGATAATAAACCGTTTTCAGGCTTTTCAAACACCCTGTATATTTAAATTTTTAATGACACAGTGATTAAATTTAGATCAATCCGTAAGAGTCACTGCAATAGCTCATCCTTTCTATGGAAATGTTTTAATATTCATTATTACTATGGGTCATTTACCCGACTCTATCAAGAAAATAGAGCTTTCCTACGTTACTACATTCGCCAATTAAGATGCAGAAACATTTAGACCTAGTTTAGTTTGTCACCATTTTTAAATACGTAAGAATAACATTCAAAATAGTTAGTATTTAAAAGCATAAACCTAATGTGATCTTAATTGAGTATGTATTTCTAAAGTAATAATGTTTGTCAAATAAACAGAATGGCGGATATGTTTTAAACGAACTAGAATTAGAAAAATTTCACTTAAAATTTTTTGGTTGCTTTCGGTGTGTAAAAGTCTAAAATTTACCAACCTTAAGTGTACTGTAACACTGTATAATTTTATCAAATCAATAACAAAAAATGTAATACGTTTTGATTACACCATTACACTCTTAAATCTGATATTCTGTTTTCAAGGGTTTATCTGTTTGACTTGAAATCTTCGTCTCTTTCATAAAATCCTTATTTATCATTTCCAATAAAAAGCAGATTGGTTGCTCGAGGTAATGCGAGATTTTATACAATCCCGGAGCAGAGTAGATGGACGGACATCACGTTTTATCTGTTCGCATCAATACGTCCCGTGTTCCCTTGTACGTGGTCTTAAACCATCCCTTGATCAAGAATCTTCCTTCGGGATCGAATAAAATATGTTTTAAAACGGATTTGTGATCGTGCAGCATACTGTATACTGTTATAATACTGGTTGTATTGTACAGTGAAATACACGTCATGGGTTCTTATTTCTTTATACAGGGTTAGTTAAAAGTCTGGAGACACCGTTCTAACTGTTTAGTGAGTGGGTAGAGAATTCGTAAAATGTTTATCTTCTTTATATATCTATATAAATAAAAATGTAAATGTTCATTTTTGCAGAATATAATGTGTTACCTTGGACTGTTTAATTTATCGTAATTATTACCTTGAAATAGTTGTCTTCGGTCCGTATTGTAGATCTAGCTACAGCGCTGTTTCGCCGAACACTGTGGGCTTCGTCAGGTTTGTACTACACATACACGAGTAACACACAACACGAAATCAGAATAAAACTCTTCGTTAATATATGTTCCTGTTCGCTTAAGTTACTGATAAAGTAGAATAAAGATGTTACCAGGTCAATACTGGCAAGAGTATATTAGTCCATAATATTAGTATGGAAACTATTCAACCACTGATAAAGCTTAAGGACCAAAACTGTTCAGATTGGTCAGAGTCCACTTGTGGAATGAAGTTATCTTAGTTAGGATTTCCCAAGAATTGTAAATAATTGAAGTGTAGTTATTTTTGGTAAGATTGAGATAGAAATCTCTAGTTTCCTTTTATAAAGACCTTTAAAATGAGGGGTCACACGATCAGGTTCTACATTTTATCAGTCCCCAAAATGTCCAGGTATGTCAAAACGTTTGTCCTGTTAAGCAGCACAAGATATATACAAAGTTTTTTTAACTTATTTTCAATAACAAAAATAATAAAGGAGGTTAAAGGGACTTTATGGACAGTCTGTATATAAAATTTTTAATGACGCTACTAAACGTGTTCTGTGGCCCATAATCGGTGCTCATTGGCACCTCCTGACCTTAAGTCTCACCATAAGAACCCCTGCAATAGCTCATTTTTATTACGGAAATTCGCTAATGAATAAGTAAGAATTTAACTAACAATTCGTTTCAACTAATATCGGAAAATGTTATATATATATAAAAAATCCATTATTATAGACAAAAAATACTGCCGTTAACGTCCAGAACAAGTGCATCTAGGAAATAGTTCAAAGTATGATTCATAGATAGCGTAGTTGTATTTGCAAATAAAGATTCGCTAGCAAAATTAATATTCCATCTTGGGATAGTTTACTAAAAAACCAAAATTAAACATTAGAAACTAATAATTCGATCACGCAGCTAAAATGCTGGCGAATGTTTAGCGAATTTCCAAAATTTAGTTTTTTATGTTTATAGGGTTTTAACCAACTATTTGCCTAATTGAGAAATGCCTATGTGTATGAAATATATTAGCAGAATTTGTTTGCACCTAAGCCTCCAGCTACGATTCTCACGCTACTTCGTTAAACTCGCACCGGTCAAACTACCTTTTTTGGTATTTCATGTTTTGATCAATTTTAGGTTAACCAGACAGGCTATAAGGTGGTGTACAAAAACAAAACGTGCAGAATAATCTCCTATGTTTTTTCTTTTAGCACCTAAAAAGTTTCATCCCAGTACGAAAAATCTCAATAAATAGTTGCTTAACATAAAACAACGTGATTGCGGTTAATAAATTTGTTTGGCTACCGAACTTCGGAAGTCCGAGCGACTTAGAAAACCAACTTGAGTACCAAATCGGATGTAAAATCGCGGCCGTTAGAATGCGAACACAAATATACATATATATTAACAATTTTAATGGCACCCCAAAACGTATTCTGGAGACATGAACGGTACTCATTTACCATTCTAGACTTTACGTTCCACCTTAAGATTCACTGTCATAACTAATCTTACCTATGGAAATTCGCCAATAGCGAGTTAAAAAGAATTTTGGCATTTTATAAATATAGAAAATACCAACAAATCTATGTAATTCATAACTAACCAAATCGATATTAGTCTGTTAGAGTGAAAAACTAATTTGATATCGATATATCATTGTATGTATTGATATAATTGAATTGCAAGTCGTATTTCTCAATAATGTTGCAATGTGCATCACACTATAAACCGTTTCTAAAAACTAACAATGTTGTCCGCGAGTGGAGTGTTACTTGTTGTTTCCTACTTAGAAATAATACGCTATAAATACTTAGAATTCAGCTGAGCAGGACATTTTCTGCTTGCACAGAAGTTGACTCGAGGGTCACGTATAAAGACGTATTGAAGGTAATGGGCCCAACGTGGTGTCCTGCTTCGGGCGGGTACTGCAGCAACACGGGGGAGACTTGAACATAACTTTAACACACAGCACTCCAGCTTAGCAAACTAAGTGCATTACCTCCAAGAATATGTTCGTTATTTACTTAATTTATAAATTACTAATTAAACCAACTGCGTGCTCCGCAAGCCAACCACGTCGGATTATTTTGTCTTTATAATAAAGGGATTAATAACAACCCAAAGCTAAGGTGGTAAATAATGTTAAATGTTCAAATCATATTATTATCATATTATTTATATTTTATGACAGCAGTTATAATGAAGGCTAAAAGAATCAGCAAGGCTCAGGTCTACACTTTAATAAAAACCTAAAATAAAAGTTGGAAATACATAATAGTTGCTTCAAAGTGTGAAATCAGATTATAAATGAAATATTTGAGCAAACAGCTGTTTAATCTGTTATTTTATTCAATTGGTTGCTATGGTAATTCATCAGTCTAGGCCCAACCTAAGAATTTTTCCGACTAAATTTACAAATATTGAAATAAAAAATGATTTTATCAAAATGAATTATAGCGTATGTTACTCAGGGATAGTGAAGCTTTTTATTAGTAAAACTATTTTTTCAACCGGTTCTGTAATTCTAGAGATTAATGTCTACAAACAAACAAATTTTACCTCTTTATAATATTAGTATAGATTAAAACTCATCACAAATTATACACTCTCAAGATTTATTTAGGAGTTAGACAGAGAGCCTAGAGTATAATGAGCCTATGTTACTAAGAGATAATGAAGGTTTTTATTAGTAAAACTATTTTTTCAATCGGTTCAATAGTTCCAGAAATTACCTTTACATACAAATAAACAAAAAAACAAACAAACAAATGTTACATCTTTATAATATTAGAATACATATATAACAATTTTAATGGCTCCTCCCCAAAACTTGTTCTGGGGACCATGATCGGTGTTCATTTACTACTCCCGACCTTAGGTCTCACCATATGGATCAAATTTGGTTACCAAGGAAAACCTGAAACTACAATTTTAGTATTTACTCGTACCTTTAAACATTTCCTCTCCTGTAACTAATATTTCAATATGTTGGCAATAAATTATTGTCTGTCTAAAATTAAACTTTCGCTCACGCTCCGAGCCAGTTCAGAATGTACACAGCCGTGTGAACTGTATTAATAATAAAGCTAACTGTTTCTACCCCTCTCCGTGAGGGAAGGGAGGTTTCAACCACGCGGAGTAGAGAACTTTAAAGGAGTTGGAAGTGAAATTAAATGCTTTAACCCTGAAGCTAAGTTTGCACTTAGTTAAAAGTGTATTGTCTGTATTAAATATTAACAGAGAGAGAGATGGGAAGGTTGTTCAGCGCTAGCGGGTTTATTTAAAGCTACAAATTTTGAATTAATAACTTCGTTGTAACATCAGGTTTATACACTATACTAATATTATAAAAAGGTAAAATTTGTTTGTTTGTTTATATGTAGGGGCTAATTTCTGGAACTACTGAACCGATTGAAAAATTAGTTTTACACTACCCATGAGCTACACGTACCCCTGAGTAACATAGGCTGTAATTCATTTTGATAAAAACATTTTTTATTTCAATATTTGTAAATTTAGTCAGAAAAAAATCTTAGGTTAGGTTTATATTGATGAACCAACACATGTATTTACATTTTATTACCGTAGCAACCGATTGAAAAAATAACAGATAAAACAGCTGTTTGCTCCAATATTTCCATTAACAGCTGATTTCAAATTTGAAGTAATTATTTGTATTACAAAATTTTAGGTTAGATTTTTATTAAAGTGTAGACCTGAGCCTTGCTGGTTTTTAACCTTTTTTATAATGCTGTTATAAAATATACGAAATAATTTGATTTGAACATTTAACATTATGTACCATTTTAGCTTTGGGGTTATTATTAATCCTACACCTTTATTATAAAGAAAACATAACATGATTCTGTGTATATACCAGCGCAAAAAGTGCTTAAAGAATGTCGTAAGTAAGAATAATAAAATGAATGAACTTTTGAAAAAAAATACATTTAAATATATACAGAGTGTCCATAAAGTCCCTTTATCCCCATTTATTATTTTTGTTGCTGAAAATAAGTTTAAAACATTTTGTATATATCTTGTATTGAATAACAAGAAAATTTCTGAAGTAAAAATTTCTGAAGAAAAAACTTTAGGAGCACCAAGCAATTTTTTGATAAGGTCAAATATATGAACTCACATTATGCCTTTTTTGATATATACGTGTTTAACTCGCGACTTTGATTTCGTCGAAGATTTCTTCTTCTTCGTTGTTTTACACACTGATATAAACCAGAAGTTAAATGTAACTGATCGTAAAAGAAGAAGTAACCGACGAAATAAAATAGGCAGTGGTAAATTCAAAGAATTAAACTCAATAGCCGTATGGGTTCAGTCACGTCTCGCTACCGATGAAATGGGCATTATGCTTCCTCATTTTGTAAGTTGTGGTGATCCAGTTTACTTGTTTACTTCTTAAATGGATATTGCGCTTTGTAAGCTGTGTTAAATTTGTGTACTTTTTGGTACCCCTAAAATGGACAAAGTGCTTTCTCATTTGTTTAAAATTTCTTAATTCCCTGCCTTGGTTGCTGTGGTAATGAATGTAAACGCATTAAAGAAACGTGTGTTGGTTCAGTATAAATAGGCCAAACATAAAATTATGTTGTTAAACTTTTAAAACAAATCAACTATTCAACTTTAATTGACCGAGCGTAAGCGAGGTCTCTGTTTTAACTCGACCGTTCGGAATTTCGTCTGTGTCACTGTGTGTCTGTGTGTCTGTGTGTCTGTATGTCTGTGTGTCTGTCTCACGATTACGGCCAAACGCCTTGACCGATTTTGATGATTTTTTGCATGAATGTTCCTTATTCCTAGGCCGAGCCATGTATGTATACGGTTTTTTCCATTTTTCATTTTTAACCCCTTAAATAAAATAAAAATGGCGGCCGGACCGTTTCTCTCAGTGTAAGCTTATTTCCAAAGCCAGTTTGTGGCTTAACCGTAAGTCGAATTTAAAAACTAATAACATTTTGCTAATAGGAAATTTGATTTCCAACAAAATTGTATTCTTGATTTTTTTCCGTATCTCTAACGGTAAGCTTACAAAATGGCCGTAAACTTATAATTTGTTAAAAATCGTCCATGTTTTCGTATTTCAACCATGTTTTTATACGTTTATTCTAAACCAATTCAAAAGTGTTCCATATCTTTTTTGTAGGTAAAGGTTTAAAGAATTCATATATGCCAGTAAAAAAAATTATTGAAGTAAAATAAAGAAAGTTATTAGCTCAAGAAACGATCATGTTCAGTAACGAAAGGAAAATGTTTAACTTTAGGCCTACATAAAAAGTAGTAAAAATTATTGTATTTTTTTCATAAATTTAAAAAAGGTTCGTAATTTAGTTCTAAATAGAATTGTATAAAAATATTTATCAATTTTAAATTTATTATTTTTAAAACACCAGTTTTTATGTTCCTACTACAAGACTGCTAACAAAACTAGGCCTGTTTTGAATAGTAATTTAGGAATATATCATTTGCCTAAAAATGACATATTATTATAAGAAAGTGTAGAGGATAAATCAAAGAATTGAACTGTATACCTGTAAATTATCATTGTAAATTTCATAAAAGTATTTGACTTAGCTTTACTTGAATTACAAAATGAGATGAAACAAATGAAACCTCGCGGAGATAACGGACATACAAAAAATGACCGTAGGACACCGTGGGACAATGATGTAGTCATTGCCGTGGGAAGTGTTGGTACATGGGTTGAGATTACTATCACGACGTTTTAACATTGTTTGTTTTCTTTATTTCTAATATTGGAATATGATATGGAACTTAAGTTAACTTATGATACATTGTTAAGTTTGAGTTATTTAAATATGTAAATATTTAATTGTATGTTGTCCCTCTATAACGCGATATTTTTAGCTATCTTACGCATTATTAACCTAAATAAAACACAATGCCTCTAAAAGAAAATCTTTAGCAGTTAAAGCTCAAGAAAAGGAATAAAAACGAGAACTAGAAATTCCGGAATCGTAGGAATTGTAAATAATGTGTCATAGGCTATACCTTGTGCTTACTTCCTTACTGGCACACTATTTTTAACCTAAGCTCAAAACCACATTTGTTATTTCAACGAGCGAGGTCTACTGTTCACAGAACTACTAGTATTTAATAACAGATATTAAAACTATAATAAAGTAAGCCTTTATCAAAGATTTTCAATACACCCGTGTTGGTTGAGTACAGAAGTGAAAACCGTCATGATTATAAACCGTTTTTTATATTTTTGTTTAATCAGAAATTTCAACATTATTTTTAACTTGTCCCATTTAAAATTGAAATCTAAAATATTAAAAATAACATAAACATGATTGTGTATAGTCTATATTAAATGAGACAAGATAAAAATAATTCGGCCACGCAGCTGAGCCGCTGACGTGAGTTGAGCAAATTTCCAAAATTAAGTTTATATGCCTATGTTTGAGGGTTTCAACCAACAATTTGGGAAATAGGTCTACTCACGAAGGCGTTGAACAGCTGTCTGTGTGTACGCAATATATTAGTAGAATTTGTTTCCTCCTAGTGCCTCACGAGTTTGCACCACTTGGCTTCGAACCGGGTACTTTTACGGTATTTTACGTTTTGGTCGATTTTGAGGGAACCAAGCGAGCTAAAAGGTCGCGTAAAAAACAAAATGTGCAAATAACATCCTAAATTTATATTTTTAGAAAAAACTCCAAAAAAATTCATTCTCGTAGTTAAAATCTCAAAAAACTGTTACTTCCGGTCAAAAAACGTACTTCCGGTTGTTGGATTTTTTTGGCTAACGAACTCGTCCGAGCGACGTAGACAACCAACATGTGTACCAAATTTGAACCAAATCGGACTTAAAATGTGGCCGCTAGAGTGCGAACACATATATACATATATATATATATATATATATATATATATATATATATATTCCAACGGAACACCGTTTTCTTGGTTAAGTTGAATAATGTTTTCGGACCCCACTTTTTTGGGACGCCGTTCTTCAACGGTCTTTCGTTTGAGAATAAGTTATTTCCACCTACTGGAAGTTTTATATTCAATCTCGCTTTGTTTGGCCTAGGTGAAATAACTATGTGTCGAATATTCAGTTTTCTGAATATCCCGACTAAAAAAAAAAAAACTTCTACGTTATACTTCTAGTACTTTATATTTGAATCTAGCTCAGTTAGAACACAAGTGAATGATTTTACTTTTTGTAAACCTCTAAGTAGTGAGTACACTGAAACCAACCTTGTAAATTGTTTATTTGTGCTTGCAAATATTTTATAAAATTTCACTGTATCAATTCTTAACCTATAACTCATAAACTATTGGGATATTTGACTACTAGGTGTTTTTTGTAAATAATAACTTTTTTATAAAGCAAATAAAATTTTAATAATTACTTTTTTTTTTATTTCAAACATAAAATAAAATTTTTGGATTTTACTTTCTCCAACAAATACAAAATAATCACTTTCCTTTCAATTTTAATAATAATTTCTTAAACTACAAGGCAGAACCAATTATTTACCTAAATATAATTTAATTAATATTTTAATACTCAATTTGATTTAATTAATATTTTAATAAAAGATTTAATTTGAATTTACGATGTTACCATCCAAAAGTAAAAAACTATGTGGAATGCGTACTGGGCTCAAAATAAGATGGATGGCACATACAGAAAGTTTATGAAAGTAAATTACACCAGATACAAGTCTTACCTTAATAGCGAAGTCGAGATATCTGAAATGTCCCTTGACAGGTTATTGGATAAATAGAATTAATATACACATTTATAACAATAAACCTTTAGTTTATTAAAAAAAAATTGACATGCCCTTAAGTATAAAAGATGAAATGATATATGCCCCAGAAAAATATGTTAACAGATGTTTTATTCAATTCCCTCCCTTACAAGAAAAATCAAAGAAAAAAAACCCACCCTGTATTTAGTTATATTATTTAATTAAAGACTTATTTAAAAAAAACAACAAAGAAGTTTGTTTATTATATATATATATAGTCTTAAACACTATTTCATACAAAAGTACTTACAAATAAATTGGTATATTAAAAGTTGGCCAACGTTTATAAAAAATACATATATATGCGCATTGTATGTAATAAAACAAAACTGCAATTCCAAAAGGTATAAACAAAATAAAATAATGTAAAATTTAGTACTTAAAGTATTACTGAAATTATGACGTCATTATAATTATAAAAAAAGAAATTTTGGATTTCTGACCCTTGGGGTCCGTTGTGTCGAAATAGGTACCTCACCGCCCTTATTATTTAATAAATAACATATATAAATATTACAGAAACATACTATTTTAATTACCTAAAATATTTAATAGCCTTTTTATATTTTGAAAAAGCCACTATGTTTTGCTAGCTTATTATAAGTTTGTATTGATTTAAAATAGCCTTTTCGTTTCTATTTTTATAATGAATTGTTAATTAAACGATTGCACTTTTTTATGAAATGGCGTAGAACCAAACAGTGGGGGCGAAGGTGAAGTCACATTAATTTATGGCTGCATGTTTATTAGAAGTTCAACTTAAACCAGGAACTTAGAGCAGGAACTTAGAGCAGAAACTTAAACCAGATTTCTCTAAAGGACCTGAACATAATATAGGCATTAGTTGTTTTAAATAGCCAAAAGCAAAATATTATGTTAGAATAAAATTACAGCACGTTTACAGCAGGCATGCTGTAGTAGGTCCTGTTGTAATCTGTTTTAACGTGTCAATTTGGTCTAATATGACTTTATAATTTATAAGTTTCACAAGTAATTAACATCAAAAGTTAATTGGTACAGAGTTACACTTTGTTTTTGGTAAACTGAAACAAATATACTGTTTTTAATAGACTGGCTGAATTATACTTGGTACAGGAACTCGTTAGAGCACAATTTATAACTTGTAGTTAACTACACATGGAAACACTTTAGTTTAAATCGTCTATTTTCCAGGCTAATTATTAAAATCACTGTTCAGGCTATTTAGCATAGTTGTAGGCTTTACAAAATATCAAACTTTATGGGGTTAAAAATAAATTACAAATTGCGTTTTGCAAAATACAATAGGTTATACATAACGAACAGTTACTAATATTAACAACATTTCAAATTATGGGAAACTTCAGATATCGTAAGACTAGATGCTACATATTAAATAAAATAGTTATTTTACCTGGTATACAGCTATTAAGGCATTTGTAGAAGAAAGAATATTACTACATTTTGCGAAGCACAAACAAGCGTAGCTTCTGTACGGCGTAAAAGACAAAGGTAAACTGATAAGATAAAATGGCGGAAGTCGCTCTGAACTACAACCCACATGGTTCTCAACGGGTCCAGTTAGTGCTGCGGCGGTGTGTAATTGGTGTAACAGAGTGTAGTTGCGCCTGCAGGGAAACGTGTATTTAACCCCAAAGTATGGGTGTAGGTAAAGAAAAGAATTCGGGCAAATTAGGGTGAACGTTACAACGATTTAATGAATTTAATTTTTTAATTAATAATACAAATATTTTATCTAATCTAACATCCTAAGTAACCCAGTATTTTAAAATAAATTTATTTGAATTTACCTCAGACCAATTTTAACAGGGACTAACGTATTTACGTTTCTACCGACCTTTTCACAACTGTCCAAGCGTCGCGACGTTTGATATGAAGTCCGCGAGGGTTGTTTAGCGATGGCAGGCTACAGATGCTCTGCGTGCTGGTTAAGT
>JAGFPH010000098.1:0-12467 GCA_018207615.1 Philaenus spumarius
AACACAATTTACAAAATGAAGGCACAATGTCCATTTCAGAGGTTATTACTAAGTAAACTATTTTAACACGGTTTACGAAATGAGGAAGCACAATGTCATTAACAGAGGTATTACCAAGTAGACTATTTTAACACGACTTACGAAATGAGGAAGCACAATGTCAATTTCAGAGGTATTACCAAGTAAACTATTTTAACACAATTTACAAAATGAAGGCACAATGTCCATTTTAGAGGTATTACCAAGTAAACTATTTTAACACAATTTACGAAATGAAGGCACAATGTCCATTTCAGAGGTTATTACTAAGTAAACTATTTTAACACGACTTACGAAATGAGGAAGCACAATGTCAATTTCAGAGGTATTACCAAGTAAACTATATACTCTGCTATATACACATGAGTACTATATATAGTAGAGCGTGGCCGAAACATGCGATTTACCGCTCGTAAAATTTGTTGGACGGGGTGAGCCTATAGAAGTTTTCACTTAAAAAAGGCGCGAAAGAGGATAATCTAATGGCCTAATAAAATGATTAAAATACCAAAACCTGTGGTGGCGAAAATTGACTCCAAGTAACGCAGAAATGCTCTCCGACGTAGATTCAAGACTGGAAAAAAAGAGGTTAGGGTGTAGCGGGAGCCCCACGTACCTGGAGACTTGATAGTGCCTAATGCATTCCTTCCTGAAAAGTTCACTACTATTTCAATTCGACTTTAAACAAACAAACGCATTAAATAAACCAAACTCGTGTCTGGGTATTATTATTGAATGCTGTTCGTAAAGTTAAAGTTTATGTTTACTCCACGTCATCGTCAATACTTAAACAGAACAACGGAAGTATAGAATTGTAATTACAGTGTATAGTTGTACGGTCGCGTGCCTAATCGCTACTCCCAGTTGATGGTTCTAGTTTAAGTAAATGGTTTCAATGTAATTGTAATACACGTTTCATAAATAATGCTCCACCCTTGGCCAAGTTTTATAGTACTGAAGTACGGAAGTGGTTGTTATTTGTCCATTAAACTGTTTAAACAATAATGGACTATAGAGTATTAAGTGTACATAGACAATGTAGACACTGTTTCATTACTACAATTATGTTTTTTGGTTTATATTATGTAAAGCTAATGTAACTATTTTACGGTGATTCTTTTATGTTCTTAGCCAATATTTGATACATAATAAATCAAACACATACAGAAACTTTCTTATATACGATATAATTGTACGGCTTTTGTAACCGACTTTGAAGTGTTAAAAATATAAAGAACCTTAAACTTTCGAAATCATTCATTATTTGGAAAAGTATTACGTGTCAGTGCAAAATGATCCAATAAAATATTTACGGTATTTGTAAAGACTCCTTCTAGTTTTTAGTACGTACCACGATTATTTATAGGTTCATTTTTAGATTTTCACGGCCTTTTCTACTCACGTGACGGTAATGTTTGACAGGACCTTTATTAGCGAATTTTTATAGGAAGACTAGCTATTGCAGTAGTTCTTATGGTGAGACCTAAGGGCGGAAATGGTCAATGAACTCCGGCCATAGTCCCCAGAACACGTTTTGGGGGGGGGGGGGGGGTCATTGAACATTGTATGTAGTATGTAATAGTTCCTACTAACGGCGACGTTTTACTTCCGATTGGTACAAAGTTGGTCGGACGAGTTCGTTAGCAAAAAATCTAACTGGAAGTACATTTTTTTGACAGGAAGTAACGTTTTGATATTTTTCGAACTGGAATGCAACTTTTTGGGCTTTTGTCTAACAAAATAAATATAGGAGTTTATTCTACACATTTTGTTTTTTTACGCGACTTTATAGCCCGTCTGGTTTCTCTTAAAACGGTCAAAAAGTAAAATATTGTAAAAGTACCCTAAGCGTACCATAAAAAGCTAGTTTATCCGCTGCGAGCGAAGCGAAGGTGCAAGGTCAAGGTGCAAACTCGAGTGGAACAAAGCAGCGCGTGAGCAGGGCTGGACACTGAGGTGCAAACTCGAGTGGAACAAAGCAGCGCGTGAGCAGAGCTGGACACTGAGGTGCAAACTCGAGTGGAACAAAGCAGCGCGTGAGCAGGGCTGGACACTGAGGTGCAAACAAATTCTACTAATATATTTTCTACACGTAGGCAGCTATTCATCGCCTTCTTGAGTAGACTTAATTTCGGAAATTCGCTTAACCCACGTCTGCTGTGTGATTGGATTATTTGTATCATTGAGGTATCACAATGTTTTGTGATAAGCAGTTTCAAGATTTTCCCGTAAAAGTGCTGACTCCCTCATTCTCCCTTCTATTTCCCAAATTACAACAGTTAAAATTACAAATTAAAATTGCGGAGGAAAATATTAGAGGGATTCAAATATTTGAAAAAAAAAAACTATGAAAATCATGTTTTCCATACAGGTGTACGGTAATATTGTGGTGGGGAGCAGTCAAATTCTTTCACTGGTCACCAGCAAAAATATATATATATAATTTCTCTTATGGTTATTTTTATTGGTTAGTTCAGTATATTTAGCACAAGACGTGTTGATGCGTTATTGTTATTAATATTATTTTGGATAAGCCCCTTGCGAGCGAAATAAAACGCATGTTACAACAGAATTAATGGTATTCGAAGCGAAGATTACTCGAAACGTAAAATTTCGAATCGAAATGGGGAAAAATATTTTAACTGCACTTATTTGAAACTTAGGCCTATAATAACAGTGTATAGGCCCTAGTGTAAATGAATAGAATACGTTTAAGAAAATCATTTATAACGTAATATTGTTTTTATTTGAAAGTTTACGGCATGTTTGTGCAAATTTCCATCAATCATCATCTCAACACTTACGTTTTATACTGTTCGACAGAGTCTAAACCAACCGTATATAACGATAGCGTATGCACATGTTTAACTTTCCTTTGAAAACTTGGTTCTAATCGTGAGAATTGTATTTTCAATTTCAAAGGTTGACCAGCTTGCGACGGGACGCTATTCAAGTTTAATGACGTAATACGACATCTGAATAATGCCTGTTTGATTGACTGATCGTTGGTCGAATAGTGGCGGAAACGCGAATGGATACGGTATAAATGTGGCATTGGATCGGAAAGTTTATTCAAATAAGGTACATTTACTGAACCCAATAACTTTTAACAATGTATCGTGAATCTATAAATAAATTCAATTACAACTGTACGTATTTGATACATCTAAATTGTAGTATTCCTGTTTTTATTACATTATAAAATAAATTTTATGTTATTAGTCTGACTGATTGTCTATAAAGTACGAAAACAAATTTGTTGACAACGATTAAAGCTAAAGAGTTTTTGTAAAGAGTCATTGTAAAGAGTTTTTTTTTTTTTAACGCAATAGACATATTATTTAGTTATAATGTTGGCTGTAGTGCAGCTATAATGACCTTTAAAACGTACATTTTTTGTTTAGTTGAGTCAATGAATACAGAACCTATAAGAAGCGCAACGCTTATGGAGAATAGTTAGCCCGTTTTTTTTGCAACCAAATCGAGCTTAGCGCGTCAGCCGTTAGGCATCGCTGGCTGAAAATTTCCACCCGACTGTGACTCAACAATCCTCCGAGCCAGATGTGAGTGAGACAGAGAATGGATGGCTCATTCTCTGTCTCACTCACACTTGCCATACCGACTTGATCTCGCTACCTAGCGGCCGGCGCGCTAAGCTAGCCAGATTCAAATAAAACTAGGCTGAATGTTTAACATGGGTGTTGCGCTTCTTATAAGATCTGTATTTATTGTTTGAGTTAAGGCTTATTTGTATCTCAAATATTGTTAATCAATATTATATTTACGTTCTATTATTGCTAAATTTGATAGTTAGTGATTGCTTAAAACGCGAGATATTTTTAAAACAAGGCTAAATGTAATTAATATTTTGGGTTATTTACAAAAATTGTAATCGCATGTATTTGAGGTTAATTGTGTCATACGTAATTATTTTTTATTTATTTATGGTAAAACAGTTGATTTTAGATTACAGATTTTCGTTTAAAATGAAAAGAGTTGAATATATAAAGATTTTTATATTCAGCTCGCAGCTCTTCAATACCGTAGCTACTAGAAGTTTACCATACTCTACTGTTTAACGTTTTAAAATTTATTACTAGTTTATTGCAAAACTTCAGTATACATATAATTTTTTTTAAAACTGGATACCCTTTTACTTATTTTGTCTGAATTGATTTATATTTTTGTTCTGTATTTTTTTTTGTTCAAAGTGCTATTTTCAGTATCCTCTACCTTATGTTTAAGTTTTTTTTTATGTTCAAGATGTAAAATTCGTAGCAAATTTGTTTTTGAAACTCCTAATGCGGCAGGTTGTTTCCGGATTGATCCATTTTTGCTTTGATCAATTCTCAACATCGTGGAGTACGACAGATCTAGCCCTACCAGTTGGTTTTACTTTTAACGCAGATGCACTATTTCTGAAATTGTTTATCCACCTTTTAATAGTATTCCTACAAGGAATGACGAGGAACATGGAAATTGTTACGAAATAACCGTTGCGTAGCAGTCACAGACTCTTTATTTTTTAAAAAAAGCTTCGATAACAAAAACACGATGTTGTACTGTCCACTGCTCCATGTTTGGATCAGCAGTGTTCTTAATTGTTGCAACAATCAACAGTCTAAACAAAATAACAGCTGAGAAACGGATGTTTAATAAGTGATTGGTTTTATTGGGACACCCGTTTAATTCCGAATGTCGTGCCATAACAGATATAAAATATAATGGAGTTGCAACAGAGGGTTAATAAAACTATCCCAATTACTGTGTGGGTGAAACTTTAAAGTAGTAATACTTCTACTTATATAAAGCTAGACGGTAACACTGATTCATTGACATTAATTACTAGGCACTTCCCATAATCGTACCCCCCTCGACCTCATACTTGAATTAAAGCTCTCGACGAGAAACTTTTGGGAAAATTACCAGAATTTAACATTTTTAAATTTTGGAAGCACCTGTTGGGCGGGAACGATTTTTTCTATTTTTTAAATTTCATCATTTTCCCAGTTTGAGCACATTTAGTAAAAAAAAACGGTAAGAGATAGCAAAAAATGTTAAATACAAAAGTTGTAGAAAATTTAATTTCAAAGAAGAGATTTTCCGTCAGATTCAAGATCCAATCATCCATTTAGCTACAATTCATCCGAGAAGGGAGGCTCCGCCCAAAGCCCTTAAAGTTAGACGATTTCACTGATTCACTGACATTAATTATTAGGCACTTCCCGTAATCGTACCCCCCTCGACCTTATACTTGAATTAAAGCTCTCGACGAGAAACCTTTGGGAAAATTGCCAGAATTTAACATTTTTTAACTTTGGAAGCACCTTTTGAGCGGGAAATATTTTTTAAATTTCTTCATTTTCCCACTTTGAGCGCATTTAGTAAGAAAACGGTAAGAGATAGCATTAAATGTTAAATGCAGAAGTTGTAGAAAATTGAATTTCAAAGTAGAGATTTTCCGTCAGATTCAAGATCCATTTATCCCTTTAGCCGCTATTAACCCAAGAATGAGGTACGGCAAACAATCCTTCAAATTTCCTATGTCAATCTTATGGAAATAATGTTTAATGAATTTGAGTCAGATGCCAAATTAAACAGCTGATTTGTGCTCGGTCAATATGTACAAACGAGCCAAAGATTAACGAGATTCTTTAGCGTATTTGCAACTGCGAGCGAAGCGAAGCAGCCATCTGAGGCCGAAGGCCGAGGCGGGGTTGGGACACGAAGCGTCCAGGGGCAGAGCCCCTAGTTTGTCAATATATCTACAAATTTGTTTAGCCGAGATTCCAAATGTTGCATTTATATTGAATTTCTCAAACGCTATTCACAAGATGCACAATCGCACATAGATATACCCCCTCTGGGGGAAATATTCAGTTTCGTACTTGTAGTTTATATCAGCATTAATAATTCTTAAACGTAAACTTCACAAACTATATTTCACTCGTGAGAAACAAACAACAAAAGATGTCAAGATATTGGGGACAAAATGGCCGTTATCTAAGCATACATTGTAGAGTCTAGCTAGGCATGACTTCGTAATTGCTTTTTAATTGCGTAATACAAATAATGACTCACAATTAAGTTTCCCCAGAGACAAAGGTAATTCCTAAGTTTCTGCCTCTTTCATAACCGTTTCACTGTTTTTATGAATTCATAAATCCTTTTCCTACCCTTGTTTGTGCAGGGGATGCTTCATTTCTTTCATTTCGCATTTCTCTTGAACGTTTTAAATTAAATTACTAATTAAGTTATAAGATAATTTTTGTGTATTGAAATGAGAGTTTTTTTTTTTTGTCAATGGGTGGAAATGAAATACTCAGAATTTTATATTAATAGGCTTAAATGTTAACTATATTATTTCCGCCAAAAAATGCTTATTAAGCATGATGCTTGCTTTAACAACATACTTGCGATAATAATAATAGCAGTCGTTGGATAAAATGTTAGAAGATTTTTTGTTCCTTATTTATGTGTATTATTTTATGTTTATCAGCTTTTTAACATATGTATTTTGTGTTTTTTGGCCATCTGATATTTGACATGTAATACCATTTGTAACAACATTTAAAAACTTCTTGACAACGACATAAGTTTTTATTATCTACTAGAGGTCTTCTTCCCCTGTTCACTTCCCACAGCTACTCGCGGCAAAGTAAATACAAACATATTATTGTATACTCTGACATTTTCACGGAAATTGTGATTGATTAGGACAGAGGCACTTAGATCGTCGTAGGGGGGGGGGGGGGGGGGTAACGGTAGCCTGGATCTTGACTCATGCTTGACCAGATATTTTATTATTAGGCTATAAGCACTTGGATCGTGGTAGGGTGGGGGGGGGGGTGTGGTAGTCTGGATCTTGACACAGTCTGATGCGCAGTTGGATCAGATATTTGATTAAAACAGAGTCACTTGGATCTGTATTAGGATGGTGGGGATTGTGCGATAGTAAAAGGAATTTTGTTTACATAATCTATAGGCCTATATACAAAAGCGAAGTACCACTCACTCATCACGATTTCTCAAAAACTACCGAACGGATTGAAATGAAATTTGGTATGTAGCTTCCTCTAGGGCCATAGGTGCTCACTAAGAAAGGGTATGCACAATTTCGAAATTTTAGGAGGGGTTTGGGAGGATCAAAGTTACTAAAATCATAATTTCAGATCTTTTATTATTATGACAATAGTGCTTTTATTATTTAAGATCTATATGTATAAAGCCAAATACCACTCACTGACTGACACTTAAAAATAATACAATTACGGTAAAAAGACTGAAAATACCAACCACCATGGGCAACGCCGTACGGGTCACCTAGTCTATATATAAAAGCCAAATCCACTGACTCACTGATAACGATTTCTCAAAAACTACTCAACGGATTGGAACGATATTTGGTATGTAGCTTCCTCTAGAACCATAAGAAAGAAAGGTTTTCAAAAAAATTCGAAATTTTAGGCAGGTTTGGAGGGGTCAAAGTTACTAAATCACGATGTCTCCAAAACTACCAAACGGATTGGAATGAAATTTGGTATGTAGCTTCCTCTAGGGCCATAGGTGCTCGCCAAAAGAGTTTTAAAAAATTCGAAATTTTAGGGGGGTTTGGGGGTGCCAAAGTTATTAAATCACGATTTCTCCAAAACTACCGAACCGATTGGAATGAAACTTGGTATGTAGCTTTCTCTAGGGCCGTAGGTGCTCGCTAAGAAAGGGTTTAAAAAAATTCGAAATTTTAGGGGGGTTCGTGGGGGTCAAATTTACTATAATCCCCCATAAGAAATACATAATATAATATATTCATTGATTTATTTTTTTGTTAATATACTTATAACTTTGATTTGTCTATCCGTGCAAAGCCGGATCGGGCCAGCTAGTAGAAATATATTATTGTTACTGATTTATGAACTCGTTGCATGAAGAAATTAACAATAATTATTGCCAGTAGTTGTATTTATACTTTTAAATATCATATAAATTTTGCACGACATCAAAAATTTCTGAATAAAAGAGCAAATAAACATGTTTTAATGACCTACAGCCTTAATTCTTTTACAAAGACCATTTCTTAGTCATTTTGGCCATGAAAATAAGGAAACCTTGTTTGACCATGGAACTTGGTTTCTATTTCTACGATACTTTTACGTAGACTATAGTAACGCAATACTCCCTAACCTATTGTAGTTGTTTGTAATTTACAACCTAACCTGGAAAATATTAATTTCCTTAGAGTTTTAAAATAGGATTTAGCCTACAATTGTTGAAACAAATGGTACACCAATGTATTTGGTAATTTTTTTTAGCCACATTGATATCTATTCAAAGGTTTATAGGTACAGTAGCTGTTGTACAATTATAAACCAAATGTTTTTAAAGACACAAATGTAGCTGTACAATAACTCATCATAAAATTAAGTTAGGCTAGCTCCGATGAAGATGAATGATTTATGCTTTGACTCGTATTAATACCAAGTCATTGACTAAAATGTATTCAGTATGATTAATTTGGTTCGATAGAAGACATTTTAAGACACTCCATATACACAATATAAACGGCATATTAGCCAAAAGGAAATGCACTCTTTGGGCACTTTTGTACATTTTTACATTGTCTAAACTCTAAACAAAAGACTGCGTTTATAAATAATTTAAATTAAATTATTTGCATGTTGTTATTGTGTTTTTAATAATATTAGTACCAACCCAAATTATTTTTGTAAATCCTATTAGCCTACTTTAAATGAGCAATTCTTGTATCTATCTTTGTATCTGTCGCGGATCTCGAAAACGGCTCTAACGATTTTGACGAAAATTTGCATACAGGGGTTATTCGACGTCAGGAATTGAACGCGCTAGGTCTTACGTCTTCAAAAACTTAAGTCTGAAAAATGCGCATAAAATTTAAAATCTGAACTTCTTTTTATACCACCATTCAAGTCACTTAGAAGGCGAATAGGTGTAGCTTCTTTTTATACCTCTTTCAAAGTCACTAAATATTCGAATAGATACATTATAGATACAATCCAGATGTTAAAAATACTTAACGATGCTGGTTCACCCAGGTGCAAACGAGCCAAAGATTAGCGAGAGCCTTTAGAGAGTTTTTTCCAACTGCGAGCGAAGCGAAGCATCCATCTGAGGCCGTAGGCCGAGGCGGGGTTGGGACTCGAAGCGTCCAGGGGCAGAGCTTCTAGTGTTCATGTAAAACGTCCTACTCAAAATATAAAATTAGTTCGATTAGTGTGATTGGCGCACAAAACAAAAATTTTCTAGTAAATATTATTGATAGACCCTACTCATATACATAAAGTCATAAATTAACTGAAATATTATTTTCTTTGTCAAAGAGAAGAGCTTGTATATGGTCTAAATTTTTCGCGAAATTCAAATACTTGAAAAATGTGTAGTTTCTTAAAGATATACTTATAAACTTATAGGCCTACTGGTATACTGCTACATAGTGTTTGCATGAATTCAACTATGGTACGTAGTCCTTTAGCCACCAGATAGCATTCTTGACCTGTATTATCAGAAATTAACACGTGCGTTCTAAAATTAAATTAGATAAACTAATTGTAAACCTTTAGCGTACAATGTAATATGGATCACAAGTAGGCTACAGGCTGTTAACAAAGTAAGTTGCGATTTTAAATTATCGTGTTTTATTGTTTTTATAATTTTATAAGGGGTTACTTCTTTTTTTGCAAGATGTATTGGATTTATGAAGCATCATAAATATTAGTGTATTAAGAAATATTTGCATTGACTTCAAACTTCGTACGTGGTAGGTGCACGTTTATTGGTTAGACGTTGCATTTAATTCACAAAATCACCAGAGTTGACATGATTGTGTCTGTGTTGCGAGTTTATAAGTTTAGTTAGCCTATTTTATAGATTAGGACATGCTTTGAAGATCGCATAACCAGATTGATTGCTTTGGTGAGACCGGCAGTGGGTGTGGTGAGCAATGCAGAAGGCTCCACTAGCCTGCATCTTTCGAATTATTTTGTCTCAGAAACTGTTTCCATCTTTACCTGAGTTTCTAATTGTTTTTATAAATTGAATGAGTGCGAGCATTTTTGTTAGAAAATATCTTCACTACGAACAAAATATTTAAATGGGGGTAGCTACCCCTATGCAATAAAAATAAATTGTACTAAATTCCTACAAACTATACATATAAAATTATCACATATATTATTTCTCAAGACCATTTTTTTGTCGGTACGCCATAACTTCCTTAATACATCATCAAATTAGTAGAGCGTCGAAAATCCGAACTAATTGGGACCGAGGGGGTTCTGATTATCAATTTGTTCGAATTTTTGAAAACAACCAAGAAAATGCCATTTAGGCTAAAATATATGCCCTTTAATCGATTAAAGTGGTTAAACAGTACAAGCAATGATGTAATTACAATACAGTATGTAAGACTACTTACATATTATGATTTAGAAGAACCTGCACGTACACAGTAGGTCCAACATGATTACACTTGTAACTCTCAATTACAGTACAGTACATAATTAAAAGTTCACTTGTACATTATAGTTAACACAAACGAAAAATGAAAAAAACTGTATGTACGACACACTGTTATAATGATTACACAAAGAGAAATGAATGAACTTTCTGTATGTTTACTGCTAGCGCTAAAGCAGCTTATTAGCGTGACAGTGAAAATACTGACAGCCAGTCTGTTATGAGGGCGTGTGAGAGCAGGTATTAAGAAGTGTTTAAAAAGAGATAATAATGTCAAACTGCGATGAAGTTTTTTGTGAAATTTTTAACGACGCAATAATTGGAATTTACGAAAATGAAACGAAATTTTTGCATGGGCTGTCTCAGAATGCGTTCGGATTTTTGACGTTTCGGATTATTGACGTTCGGATTATCGACGCTCTACTGTACATGAATGAGGCATCGTTTTAAAGCTTTCCTTAACCGCTACACCGGAAAAATATACAAATTACATTTATACGAAAAACAATAAAAAAAAAAGAAATAAAGAATCCGAAAGTGATGTAAGATTAAGTAAGTTGTAGGGATATTTTCCTGGCGTAGGCAACACTGATGATAACAATACCCAGCTGGAGAGCTGCCGTTACGACACTATATTGCTATTTTTAATTAAGTACCAGGAGACCGAGCTAAAGCTCGATTATAAGCAGGGCCTAGTTTAATATTATTCTTAATTGATATAAAAGAACATTTGCAATTCGATTTCTTAAATCAATGGGATGAAATGGGAAAACCATCCTTAAAATTAAATCAAGCAATAACGAAGAATTGCCAGGTCCACTATTATTTTACAATTTCGATTGTTAAAGTTATAGAGTTAATAAGTCCAAAAGTAATTATTATTTAATGATAAATAATATTAAATGTCTAAATCAAATTATTATTTTATTGTGCTGACACAGAAAGTTTCCGTCACCTGTGCTTCATTTTAAACAAATAAAAATCATTTTATTTTTTATTTACAAGTCTAAATTTTTTAAAAATTTTAAATTTTCCCTTCAAAATTGGGGCAATACTATTTAGATTTATATTTTAAAAAGTAAGCACTAAGTGCACTGTTATACAATTTTACTACCAGTTCAAAATATATATTTGTGGATGGTGTAATTTACTTATTATTTTATAATGTGAGCTCTGTAAACGGTTGACTTTATTGTACTTATTAAGATTGTTTATTTACAATCATTTTCTGTATATTGTGCAGTTTTATTTTAATAATAGTTGGATTCTGTCGGACTTTTAAGTTTTCGGTTGAAACTAACAATTAACCTAGAATGTTATTAATTAGACTGAAAAATCCGATCAACTGCTTATTATTAATTTGTGTATTGTTTAACGGCTTTACTTTATGCCAGATTAAGAAAGTCGAGGGGGGAGCAGCGTATAGCTGAAGAAAAACGAACTTGGTTGAAAAGAGTGGAATTTTCAATTCACATACATCTTACATTACTTCTCAGACTCCCAGACATAGCTTTGCTAAAGAGTTGGCAGAATACTGTGCGGGGTAACAAACACACAAACTAACTTCTTCCTTTATTAGTACAGATTCTGGGTCCACGTCTCAAATTTCTTCACAAAAAAACTACTAAAGTCGAAATACTGTTCGTCCCGTAACCCAATGTCTGATTGGTAATTCGATAGTAAAATATTTTACTGTCATTTCCATATAAATCGATTTCATTTATCACGTCCGAAGCTGTAAGTCTGACGTAGCGAGGCTAAATAATTTAACGGTCGAATAAAATGTTTACCGAAACCCAATTTTAGGTGTCCAAAGGAATAAAAAGAGTAGCGAGCTACCAATTAGTAAGGTCGAACGAGAGGTTCTGCCCTGTCATAATGGCGTCTGGTCGCGGTGTGACGTCTTCACTTACCATGACACGGCAGCGTAACAACACGCC
>JAGFPH010000098.1:22580-34115 GCA_018207615.1 Philaenus spumarius
CCCGTATATGTTTGTTTTGTGTATATTATGCTGTAAATGAACTGTATGAATTATTAAAAGTATTAATAATTCAAATCTTGCAGATAATGTTTTGCCTCAAATAAAATCATAAATGGTGTATCGTGCAGACTGTCGCTGTACACCTCAGTATAGACCAGGCAAAGTGCTGAAAATAAATACATTTTTGCCTACAACTGCGATTTGGCCGTAGTTTTCTGCATCGTGTTCAGAAAATTACCAGGCAAAAAGTCTACATATATGACCAGTTTCGGGAAAAAGCGGAAATGCATCGTGAGTGCATAAAGTGCATCATTTTTTGAAACCTCTAAAAATTAATGAAATGGCATGAAAATCGGCATTTAGGAATTTTTGGGGTGCTGATCTCATTTCTGACAATACGAAAAGCCCCTGGTGCATCAAAGGGGGGGGGGGGCGTTCTGAGGGGACGATGAGGGAAATTTGTGAAGATGCTGTAGAGACTTGAAAATTTCCTCTCAGTGGTTTTTGGATGCACAGATTTAAATTCTGTTAGATGATTGCAATATTGTAACATATTGTAAAAGCCAGTGTACGTACGAGAGTAACATATAACAGCTGATTTCACCCATCATCTGTAATACACAAACATTAACCCAGAGTATATTAATATAAATACAACCATTTATCATCAAAATATTCCTTTATACAAATTTAAAGAAGAAATAGGCCTACCTATTCGTTTAACTTTGGAAACATTCGTACATCTTCTTATAACATATAAACATATTCGATTATTAATTTCTTCTCTATAATAACAATAACTTCCAAATCATTTGATCTATCAATATGAAATAAAAAGCAATTAAAAGATAATATTTTTATCTTTATTTTAATATATAACATACATAAATACAAAATTTTAACAAATATTTCTTCAGTTTTATAATTCTTATAATTGTTCTCATTTACGGAGTTAAAAATCCCCGTCAGCGTAGTTAGGTAGGCCTACTTAAAGTGTGTTGTTTTTAAATAGACTAGTATTTTGTATAAATGACGTATCTAATTAATCCGCCGGTTATTTTTCACGGATTTTTACTAGTAACTTCATAAAATGAAGTAAAAATCTACAAATAGGATGTAAAAGAATTCAACATATCGTATAAGTGAAATTAGAAATAAAAACAACTTAATTGTACTGTAATTGGTGGAGCCTCAAACAAAAATAATAATGCAACATCACATACATAATTATTTAAATAAAAAGTTGTGTTTTATATACCTCGTTTATATAACGGACTAAAAAATACAGTATAATTTCTCCTAGCCTCATACAGATTGTCTTTAAAATTTGTGATTGCATATTTTTAATATCTATGATACATGCAAGATTTATAAAGGGAAACGTGGATCGCTTGCAACTGATGCATGTTCACCGAAGTCACTAACAATAAATTGTTTGTATTGCACTTCAATTGATATGAACTGTTGTTTGAGTTTTCTCAACGTCAGCTACTCCTTTACTTCTTATTAATGAATACAGAACTTACAAGAAGCGCAACGCCCATGTTAAAGTTTCAGCCTAGTGTTATTTGAATTTGGCAAGCTTAGCGCGGCAGTCGCTATGTAGCGAGAGCGCTACTGTCGTCGATACGGCAAGTGTGAATGAGACAGAGAATGAGCCAGCCATTCTCTGTCTCACTCGCACCTGAAGCGAAGGATCGATGAGTTAATCGTACAAGTATTTTCGTACCTATTAAAAATTCACATTCACAAATTTTCAGAACAATCTGTGTGGGGTTAGGAATCTGTATAATTATTTTATACAGGAGACTAGGAGAAATTATTTTATACTTTTTAGTCTGTTATAAAAAAGTGGTATATTAAACAAAACTTATTGTTTAAAAAACAATAATAATTTTCTGATTAGTGAAATTTTGCAATTGATTTTAAACATCTTGACGACAGAGTCGTTGTATAAAATATCAGGTTTATTTTAGTTTCTCTTACCAATAAGTTTACCTTCCCACCAATAATATATCAATATGTTTAATTGTTAATTCCTGGAAAATAAAAAACAGACAAGAAAGCGAGTTAATACAATCGAGGTATAAATAAGTTACTGAAATTCTGAAACAGTCGTGCAAAGCTGTCTAATATCCACAACCAGCCCAATTTGAAATGCTTTTTAACACATATACAGCATAAATAAAGAGATAAGTTCTGGCATAAACTTCAAATTACTCATGATAGATATTACATTTTTAAAATCATTTATAACAACTACTTTCCTCCACCCTATTTTAGCCCGTTAATAAGCTGACAGATGCAACTCATAATATGTTTCTGACTATCATGGTGGAGAAATAACCCTAAAGAATTATAAAAATCCGCATTGTCCACTCTAGTTAAAAATTAAAAACAATAACCGACCAGCAAAAAATGGGGTTGTTAATTTTAGAGCGCTTTCCGGTTTGTGTAACTTCGTGTCCACATGGTGAACACACAACTTCACAGTTTAGCTTTATTAAAATACAAAATGACGACAAATTCTCTGGTGTTTGCTTGCAGAAATTAATTCGACTTGTTATTTGTATTCGAGTCTACGACAGAGCAAAGTTCTCCCACAACCCCCTCCTTCATACAATCTCTCCCTCTTCATTAATATTGAAATTTTTACAAACAGTTAATAAATATTCATGTTTCTGCAGTAAAAATAAACCTAGACGTAGTTTAAATTAAATATGTAAACCGGAACGTTACTTTTATCTGAACAATTATTTTGGGTGAGAATATTTATTTACAGTTAAGAAAGTATAAATAGATTACAGGTAAGTTATTTTCGGATTATAAACAGTGTAATGTGTTCTAAAATATCCACACAGGCGAATTTCGTTTAGTAAGATTTCTGGATTATATTACGCAAACGTTAGTATCAAATTACCAAGATTTACATACGGAGCTGTAGATGGAGAAATCAAATTTACGAACGGCTAACATTTTAAAGCTTGTTAATCTTAAATTTATAATAAGAAAAAGTGTACAGTGAAATCGAACAAAATCTGACAGTGCAGTTCGGTCAAGTACAAAAGTTACCGAAACTATAAGTATCACTGTAGCCTGGAAGCAGAACTCAAATATATAAAACCGAGTAATTTTTCTCGAAAAGTCTATAAAATGGTAGCCATTTTGAAATTTAATAATCTTGTCAAAATTATGATTTACATAAATTGACTACAATTTCGACTTTGTAAGTGGTCGATTTCGGTTTTTTACGCCAATTGAGCAATGGGTACAGATTAAAATTTGTTTAACCAAAAATTAAATATAAATGTGACAAAGTTATTTCAACAATATAATCGTTTCCTATAATGTTTCTATTGTCGACTTATGTATTTGATAAATAAATAAACATCAATTTAGTCTGTGATAGAAAGTACATTGTTGAATTTATTGTAAAAATGCATTAATTTACTGTTGCAAATCATACCCTAGGAGATTTAGAAAACATTTCCACAAATGAAAAATAACTTACTGCATATTAATTTTCCTGTATCATCTTTAGATATGATACACGTATAATTTGCTCAGCGGACAAATTTCGATAACGGTGGCGCCACGTCCTGCTATAGCACCAAAATTAGATTTTCAAATCTGCACGGTTATGATTTGACGTTTAAATTATTATGTTAGTTTTATTTCCTGAGTTTAAGGGAATTAGTTTTAGAAATTTATTTTACAATACCTAAATACATACGTTGGTCAAGGCTCAATACTCGTTTTCATTACAAAGTGATTAAATCTTTGGAATAATACGACTGACCTAAATTTGTTTCTATATCAGATGAGACG
Organism: Philaenus spumarius; assembly: GCA_018207615.1. NCBI lineage: Eukaryota > Metazoa > Arthropoda > Insecta > Hemiptera > Aphrophoridae > Philaenus > Philaenus spumarius. Next base: position 26,409 of record JAGFPH010000098.1, read on the forward strand.
TAGACATTGTTACATTTACACTGCCAAAATGATCAGATAGGCCTTGGCTTGATGACTTAGATCACGCAATGGTCGCAACGGTGATGGCTTATCACAAAGGTCTTGATTGCAAGGGCGGTAACGCACTCTCGTCCTGACTTGTTTTGATTTGTTTGAAACTGCAGTCCGTACGTCACCATGTGCGATATAGAGAATTTACAAATTTAATTAAAATAATAGTATACAATGGTTACACTATTTCCTTACTAATTTAACAGCAAAGAATATAATTACACCATGGTGTTTGAATTTCACTCTGTATCGTCAGCCGGTATTAATGATTTAACAAATTTATATACTAATATATTGTATCCAACGCATTATGCAAGTAATTCAATATAATATCCTCTAACACCTCTGGTTTTGCTGCTTTACTTTCGGAAAAAGAGGGGAAGTGGGGATTTTGAGTAACTTTTTCGGGAACATCTTACAAACTACATTCCACAAAATTCTTTAAAAAATTTCTTATTCTTACAATTTTAAACGACAGAAACAATAATAGCATTATACAGGGGTGCTGAAAAGTCTGGAGACGGTTTAATATCTCGAGTATAAGGCAAATTTGAAGGTGGAAGTGATTGAGGAACCTACACTATGTAAAAATACTATTTTAGTAAGATTTCAAAAAATGTATTCGCCATATTGGATCCGCTGTTTTGAATGTAACTTTTTTTTTTTAATGGGAAGGTGGTCATGTGATACATCATTTCGATGTAGAATTTCAAAAGAAAACCAACGGTGAAATTTGCACATCCCTATCTTTAACGGATTAAAAATAAAGACCAAAAAAAACGAAATCATGTTTTCCGATTTTGCTCCATTTTGCTGTACTATTTTTTTAGAAACTTTTAATTGTTATTATTATTTGATTTAGAATTAAATAAGATTCCAAACGACACAACAATATTTGATAGTATTTAAAATTTTTAAGTTGAAGCCATTTTGATTTTTTTTAAATTGGTTTCCAGTGGTTTAACCAGATACTCTCAAATATCATTGTGTGGCATATAGTTTGAAACTTATTTAATTCTAAATCCGAAAGAACAATAATATATATATATTTTTAAATATTACAGCAAAATCCGAAAAACACGATTTCGTTGTTGTTTGGCCGCCATTTAATCGGTTAAAGATATGGATGTGCAAATTTCACCGTAGGTTTTCTCTTGATATTCTACATGACCACCTTCCCGAATCAAGTCAGTCGTTACTTATTTTGCTAAATCCTAGTTTAAAATACGTTTCTAAATCTACATAATTATATTAATCTTTACTTTAGGTCTAACTTAAAATTGAGCCCAGCTGTTGAATCTTGTGATCTTAACCAACCCTTTATTGTACAGTGGTTGTTATGACAATATAAATCAAAATGGCTATTAATCGGTCTGTATAAAAACATTATATCCAATTTGCAATTATACTATTTAATTTTGATAGAATATCTTGAAGTCGAATATAATACCAAACATGTATAAATACAAAATATAGCAATACTCTTTGCTTTCCTCCTAAAGCAGAGCTCATAACTCAATGATTATAATAGGTTAACATATATGGATATGAATATTTAGCTGTACAGCGTGTTCTATAAGAGACGTTTTGTGCAGGAAGCTAGATAGCATGCGCGCTTTGAGGTCATTGCAGATGACATCCACGATAGTTGGTGAAAGAGGTGCTGATAAAACCAGCAAAGGTCAAGAAGGTCAATCTGATCTAGACGTTGGGACATTATTACATTGCAGAGTCGTGGGCAAATAAAAGGTAGATGTATTAGACTAAACATTCGCATTGTAAGCGATGTCTTGGCTAGTTTAGATCAGAGAAGTAGCCTACAAAAATGATTAGCAACTGAATCTGAGTTATGTGGAGAGAAAGAAAGGCGTACTGTCAAAGAATTCTGAGCAAATCGGGGATCCAGGGCCTTTCAGGGTCACAGGTATAAGAACAAATCGGTGATGGCTATAATTTTACAGAAATCTATCTAAGATGGGTTAGGAAAAAGTACTTCAATTTGATCGAAAGGCTGGAAGTAAATTTCTGTGCCTTCCGAAAGGACAAAATATAATCAGGCTTTTCAGTGAAGTTCGGGGTAAGGAGAAGCTTAGTTAGGTCTTTAGAAGTGATAGGTTAGCCAATCAGATATTTTTTCGTTACAGTACTTTACTCCGAATAAGAACTGAACCAAATTTATTAAGTTTTTTATTCTTTTGTATTTTACTTTGTCAGTTTATTAAATTGTATTATATAAACAAAGTTAACACAACCTAAACTGAACAAGGCGAAAATTAAACTGAAAAAAACCACAACTGTAATACAGTCGATCGAAATTCTCAGATTCAACTTAACACTCATATTTATAATAAGTGCAGTTCAGAAGTCTGATTGGAAACGTAATATTACATAATATAATGTTGTTTCTTGTACCACATGATAAATACATAGCGACCAATTAAATTAAATTATACACAATCAAGTTGTCGTTCAAAGCAACAAATGCAAATTTTTTAAACTCCAATTTTTACTTTAGTATCAAATAACTTGTATTTGTCAAATAACGAGATTGAGATGGTAATAATGTGAACATGTGAGCTACTTCATAACAGCTAACCTCTTTATTAAAAGTCTTTACAAAGTTGTTTTATGTATTTATTACACTTTTAAGTATCTTTTAACTGCTTGTTAAAACCCACGTGTCAATACGAAATCAATATTGAAAAGTTCATCTTATTCATATATTTAACAAGATAAACCATAACTTTCGACAAAAAGATATATTCTGGAAAAATACACTGTTTCGCCATTACAATGAAACCACATCTTAGCAAATATGAGTAAAATCTAAGAGAAGTATATTTCTGGTGTTTGTATTTTTAAGGGGAAACTAATAATTGATTTCTTTAAAATATAATACGTTTTGTATATTAAAGTATAAAATAGCAGTCTTTCGAAATTCAATCCTTAAGGAAGTAAAAAGAAGCCTATAGAAGTAAATTCGTTATTTTAATCATTATTCTTTAAGATTCTTTAATTTATTTTAAGATTTAATTATTCTGCATTCAACTGTACGTACGAAGCGAGTAACGTTTTTGTGTTTCTCCTAGTATTGGGGTAAAGTATTTTTGTTTTAAATTAATTGTATAAGAAAACTCTTATACTTGATGTATTGATATAGGCTTTATCTATGTTTTTGCTCTTTCATAGGCCTACTAGGTTCATTAAGCTACATTAGTCCACCTTAGCATCATACCCATCACGTTTCAGCTTGACTCCACAACTTATGGTCATAATATGTAAATCGACTTTCAAGCCGTAGGCAACAGAGACTCGTTACTGTCCTCAGACATGAAGGAATAGAAGGAAATGAAATGGCAGAGGTGCTGGAACCTTAAAGTGGGTTCTGAGCAGCTGATATGTATGTCAAGAGGTTGTAAAAAAAAGGCGAAGAGAAAATAATCAGTGAGAACACTTACAGAAATGACGAGATGTACAGGCACACAACTTGGTTGATAACCTGCATGCACATCTAAGTAGAATACTGCTGAGTTTTGAACGGCCAGAACTGGGGTTGATGGTCGGTCTACTGACTGGACACAATCTGTTTGTGAAAAGAAGAGGAAACGTAAATGTGAGTCATGGAATCACTGAGTCAGCAATATCTGGGACAAGGTTATCCTGATATCACATTTTTACTATAAGATGGTATCCGAAACCTTCTTTGTTGTGCCAACTGTGCGGGTTTTATGTGAATGGGTGCTTGGTCACGGAACACAGATGACATTTTAGTTTAGATGCAAGTCACACATCTGCACGATAACAATAATGTATATACTAGACCGCAGTATTATACATACATTGTTTATGAAATTTAAAAGTTAAAATAAATAGTCAATTAATACATCAATGATGATGGTACAAATGACCGGAAGAATTTAGACTTCTCAAGTCGATTGCTAAAATAATTTACAAACAAACATTGCATATACATCTTATTTTCTAAGATATTCACAGAAAATATATAGGAAAGGGAGTGCATTTTGCTATTTATATCATAACATTCAATCTATGAGATTACAATGTTATTCAAACCACGAATCCAAAACTATGTTTTTTTTTTTTTTTTGTTAAAATATGGTTATCTTCTTTTGTTGTAAAACGTCAAATCTAATTTATTCATAAATTTCAATGAACCGAAAATAAATTGAATCAACGTTTTTTAACACCTTGTTCCGGACACTTGATTGATGGGCGTGCTGTTTTTGATTAATTACAACCGATAAATGAATCGCAAAAATTGTAAATGTTAAAGTGAGTCTGGCCTTTTAATTAGCAAATGTCCGTAATGCAAAAATTCAATTACCCCCTAGTTTTTAGTCAGAATATCGTTTAATAAAATACACTGGCCTAAAGCTGATTTAGAGTTTTATTCAAACATTTCATCCGCAGTGTTAAATTGTACAAATATAACCTGGATTTTGATAGTACTTTGGTTTTAAGTGTTGGATGATACCATACCTATTGGAGTTTCGGATGCTTTAAAATATAAATTTGAACAGTAATTAAATCAAATTATTTTAAATTTAAACCGTTTATTTTATTAAATGGGAGAATGTTTGAATCGCGTAAAATATAAATAACGTAAAAATAGTAACATTCAAAGAAAGGTGTATTAAATATACTGTTCTTTATTTTTATCAGAATACGTAAGCATATCTCAGTTGCTTTGGTTGTATGACATTATTTATATGCTTGTGGCTGATAAAACGTGCTTTCCTTCGTCCCAGTTTGCATTTAGTTTTAAACTTTTTGTAAATAGGCTATCTCAGTTCTAGTATTCTAGTTCTGGGTTCCTGATATCATTTTTAGGTTAATTAATAAGCATATAGGGCTACTCTCTCGAAACGTAGAGTAACATCCACATCTATAATTTCAACTAATAAGTCAAATAACTTAAAAACTATGCACTTAGTGCCTTTGACTTATGTACATCATTTCAAATGTTATGGCCCCAAGTTGGCGGGGAGATTACTGAAGCTTACAAATAATTTAAAAGCTAGTTTTGGGCCATAAGTAGTTTAAAAATTACATTAAAATCTAAGCTTCACGGACACATATTGAATCGTGGACATGTTTCCCCTCCAACGTAGTAAACAAAAGCATATACTTTTTAAATGTAGTAAACCATTGGATATACATTTTCAATATAGTAGACAATTGCATATATTTGTTCAATATAGTAAACGATATAATATGTTTTCCAATATCTTAGACAATAGCCTATATTATTTCAGTATAGTAGACAATCGCGTATATATAATCGCCAGTATGTTTTCAGTATAGTAGATCATGGCCTACATTTTCACATGGAAAAAATAAATTAGACTTACAAAAAGGTTTCTAGTACATCTCAGGCAAAAGCTGGGTAATGCAAAAACTTTATATTTTTCCCTTGAAAATTCATCTACGGATTCGTTCTCTAAGGGGAAGAAGGATGAAGGATAACTTTTTGTAAAGTTAAAATGAGTAATTAGAAGTTATCATTTTCCTACGCTATTTTAAGAACATCAATAAACACATTCATTTCCTTATTATCAGTAAACCTATCCAACATGTTTTTGACTTCCCAACGCAAATATCTACGTGATTGTAAATATCAACTTTAGACTTTCATTTGAATCGTAATCAGTGTCATTTAAGCAGAAAATCTGTTAGGCTGCCATCTAAAATGTTTGCTTTAGATTTGCTTTCTATTGATATGTAAGTGACTGAGTTTGAAAGGAACTGAGTGTTGATGATGAGAGGTTATAGGAGGATCATATAGTGAGGATGCAACTTATTTAATGATGAGTTCCCAAACCACATCAATTCGATATCAAGATGTGCAGTGGCAAGGTATAGTTCAAAGGTTCACTTAGACACATGGTATACAAACACACCAAGGTAGCCCTCCTTCAATTGACGAAGATAAATCATTAGATGCCATCCTTTGGTAAACAATTTCTCCAATTTAATAAAGTAAACCCTTTTAAAGACTATCTAGTAGAAGAGCTTAATGATCACGACTTTGATCGTAATTTTTAATTTTGCCACACTGTGATGGGTAAGCTAGACGCAGTACTTGGTTTACAAAATAGAATCCTTTTTAGAGGCTACTTTCATTTGCCCCCTTTATCTCAACTCTTTCAAAAAGGGGAAACATTTCTAACCCTCTTACTCACCAGAAGGTGTTATAATAGGTATGTTAAAAGGTTTTAAATTATATCGAGGTGTATCACGACTTATTTTAGGTAGCCCTCTTTCAATTGACGAAGATAAATCATTAGATCATTTATCCTTTGGTAAACAATCTCTTCAATTTAATAAATTAAACCCTTTTAAAGACTATCTAGTAGAAGAGCTTAATTAACATGACTTTGATCGTAATTTTTAATTTTGCGACACTGTGATGGGTAAGCTAGACGCAGTACTTGGTTTACAAAATAGAATCGGTACTTTCATTTGCCCTCTTTACCTCAACTCTTTCAAAAAGGGGAAACATTTCTAACCCTCTTACTCACCAGAAAGTGTTATAATAGGTATGTTAAAGGTTTTTAATTATATCGAGGTGTATCACGACTTATTTTACTATAGTACTCTGTCTATGCTATATAACTATTGTTATAACAGAAGTGAATTACTCTTCACATAAAAAGGAAGCGTTGTATCCATATTGTTGGCGCAGCAAAGCTGAATCATTAGTACATAATAAATCGTAACGCCAGGTTAAAGCCAACTTTCCGTGTTAACGTTGTAACTTTAAATTAAATGATACATCGTAACATAAACCCTCGGTATTTGATTACCGTTGCATGTAGGCTATGTCAGGCTAGTTGGTTGCTTTCATGTACAATTATTGTTAATTTGGGTCAGTTACACACAAGCTACGAATGTAAATAATCCGTTTTGTTCCTTGTATTACATGTGTAATGAATAACGGCTTACACACTGGGGATCTGCTTGCGGGGGGGGGGGGGGGGCAGTGAGTACTAAATACCGCGCAGCGTACAAACATCTCGCAGGAAAAACACGTTTGTCTAAACAAAATGAACAAATTTAACATTTGAAAACAAGAAATATTGTTTCATTGACACAATACGAGGTTTTATTTGGATAAATTTCAGTATATGGTTACAATGGAAGCATGCTGTTCTGAATTCGACTTTGTCCCTTCCATGTTCTGGTAAATGTAAGGCTTCCGGGTTTTAGTTATAGGGTTGAAAAGAAAACAAATTTCATACAAAATTTCAAATTGCAAATGTTTGAAATGTCAAGCTATTTTTAAAATTAATTTTTAATTGTTCATTTTGAAACGCTGAAACTATAAATTACATACTTTTTCCATGTGTATTACAATAATAATGTGTAATACAGAAACGCGTTAAAAGTGCAATGCATCTTCAAGCACGGCTACAATGATACTATTTAACGCTATGTGTTGGTTGAGTTATCTTAGCTCGTGCAACACTGAAGATGGCATTACATCGCGTTTGAGTAGATAAACTTGCAACAACTTGTGCAGAAATTGTTTTCTATCAACTACATCGTTATGTATTTTCTTTTGGATCAGGTGTTTGTAATGCCTTCTGTATATGAATTGCTACCGGAATATTGATAATTTTTAAAATTTAAATG
>JAGFPH010000098.1:34125-66127 GCA_018207615.1 Philaenus spumarius
GTAATTTGTAGGAGAGCAAAGGGAGGGGATTGACTCCGTGCAAGAAGTAGTAGTTGAGGCGTTTTGTGGAACGAAATTATTAATGATTACTACTTGCCCCGGATGTGGGGCTACCGGACTTAGCAATTAGACGGTGTTTTTACAAACGTCACAATAATAATTATTGAGAGGCTAAAAATAAACTCAAATCACGATACTGACATCAATGAAACCGTTTCTTCATTTGGCTCTGCTTGGAAAATAGCTGTTATTAAAATCAAGAGTTGTGTAAACATTTGCAGGTTCTATTCTAAAACGATTTTACAAAGAAACCCAAATTTATAATATGTTAACCGTATTATTTACTTAATTTAATCGAGGTAACTTTAAGAGATTCGGGATAACCAACGTACAATCATGTACAATTTTATGCATATTATAAGTCCTGTTATGTTTGGCCTATCTTAGACCTAAATCATGTTTGGATACCTTCATTTTGAGTATTAAAAGTACATTGCACAAAGGATAATTTTTACAAATAAATAAAACGGATAAAGGTTTTTATTATGTTTGTTAATACAAACAAATGTTTTATTTTACATGTTTTGTTTTTAGTAAAACGTTGTACCTAAAGCAAAGCCTGTCATTATTATTTCGCTCGCAATTAATAACGAAAATGTATCGAACGCGAAGTTCTTAGGTTTGAACTCCTCTAGTTTGAATTAGTACATAGTTTGAACGTTTATGAATTTAGGTTTAGTTTGAATGGTTAAGTGATAATTAATGTTTTCACCCTCGTCGCTCGATTTTGTGTTTTGCGAACTAAAGGCCCGGGGAAACCCTATTTAAAAGCGGATCTTAACTCGTCTACAGACGTTAAATGTCATATCGAACATTTTAAAACTAAAAGAAAGAAATACAATAAAAATCTTCAAAATTGTCTTTCAACCTCAGTGCAATATAAGTGGCAAACAACTTACGGTGGGGAAGTAATTGAAAAATATTCAAATAGATTCACTCGGCCATTGTAAACCTGTCAGTTGTTAGCGTGTGTTTGTGCAATGAGGACATAATTCTAGCTGTGTTTCAATTAAGATGAAAGACAGGATGTTAAGTTAAAACATAAAGTCGAAGTCAGAGTTTGGAATTAGCATTCATTAGCAGAAACAAGTGAAGTTTGCTGGTAGAAGTGTGGAAAACTTCGAGATTAGCCTTGCCGAGTTGACAGCTTAATAAGTGTGTTTCTATGATTATAAGATAACGAAATGGAAAATAATCGGGATTATAGGAATTACAATGCATCGCTGACGTGAATTATTTTTTGTTTTTGTTATGTTGCAATCCTTGGTAGTTAAGTATTTACAGGTACACTGTTGGTTTATTTTGATAACGCACTGTAAGTTAGAACTTAAGACTATTTTAATGTATGTTCGTTGGTAACATTAATTAGGTTTTTCTGTATAACAGAAATGCAGCCATTAAATAATCGCTTTAAGTTCTAACTTACAGTCTCTTATAACATTTGTGCCGGTTAACACTGTCAATCGTCGTCCTTGGAAAAGGTCAGTTGCGAAACAGCTGCACTAAATACAGATAACAATAAACCGGGGAAGTTTCAGTTTGGTTCCGTGCCGATAGTTGACATGCACGTATTACAAAATGTTATTAATAACAATAACACATCAATTACTATGGTAGGGATAAATTAAACATAGTTGGTGGGATCACTGAAATGAAAATCACTCTCATACAATGTATTACTTATTAGACATTTCGTTTTTTCAACATTTTAGCTGGAGTACTTTCGGAAATAGTAGCAGCAAGTGGATGAACTTTTGAACAAAACGTTTGAGAATCTATTGAAAACTACATATCACAAACTGACAAGAAAAGTTGTTTTTATATCCTTGAATACTTTACATGATAGTATCAAACAACATTAAATTATTTTTGTACTTATCCTTCCCCCAACAAATGTTATAGTGAATTATTTGTTTAGTGTTTAATATTGGAATATTTGCACCGGGTTAGCATGATTTATAAAAAAAAAATCATGATTTATGTCAGTTTTCAGCTTGGTGCATTATCTGTTGTTGGTGATTTTACTGTGACAGTCGGTCGAACGAACAAACTGATCGAGTAAGGATAATGATTGTTTTTTCCGTTGAAGGTTCGGTACTATAAGAACTTAACACTTTTTTAGTGCTTTTTTATATTAACGTTTACTCAGCGTTTACTTTTGTAAAAACCATTATACTTATGTTTAACTGAACAAATTTGTATTCCTGGAGTTAAACAGAAAGTTGCTTTTAAGGCCTCTGATTACAAAATGTAGACTGCTCTGGAAATATTCTTTTTTACTTACTCGATATGTAGAAAAATATTGTAATTCGAAAAATTAAATCAAATGTTTAGAATGTTGACGACTTAGTTCTTAAGAATCAAAAACACATTTTTCTAATTATGACTGTCTGCGCTCTATTTGTCTGAACACGATTTCTAAATATCGCAAGATAAATGAAATTCGATAGGTGGTCCTTACATGCAAATTTTATATCTAGTTGAATTTGTGTACCAAATACGTCAATATAAACAAATTGTAGTGAAATTTTGTCACTTTAAACGTAAACAAGTATCATTTCTGTATGTTCAGCAGAATCGCACGAGCTCAAAGTCAAGAGGGCATGCAAGAAAGTCGAGGGGAGAATACTTCAAATTTGTAATTTAAGTAATTAGCTATCATTTAAGTATTAAGTTAAATTAAATGTATGATATTGTATTCAAACTGGGAGTGTATATAGACTTACTTCATTATAACTCGGCCAAACCACAAGGAAAAAAACATTTATGCAATAACATTTTGGAAAGTTGTTTATATAATTTTTTAAATTAAAAACAAAATAAAGGGAATTTTAAAAGTGACTTTGGCGAAATTTTGATATTCATATACAGCAGTTAAAAAAGAGGGAAAATAAATTTTGTACTTTTTCTGAACATTTGTAGATAGCCATAACCAAGAGCTTCCTGTTGATGTATCTTGCTTTTACCTTCGTTAGAATAATTGATATGCGGTATTTTAGTCCTATTCTCTATACAGCCTACATTACAATAATACAAATACATATTTTATTGCATGTGATTTTACCAGTCTTATTTTTATTTTCCAGGTATGTTGCGGAAAACCCATATGTACTTTTTGGAAGTTTCCTTTTTTGTCAGGTACTTATACATTACAATACATAAACTTATACAATATATTTATAAATATAGTTATAAGGTTTAAAAACTTTAAACTGAATTGGGGAAGATATCGTTGAAGGAATACAGAAACAAACATTTAGAAATACTCCAGAAACAAGGATACAGATAGATAATTTTTGAAATACATAATAGGTACCACCAAGAGTATTTGGAAATGGTACCAGACAACTCTTTACCTGATGCACTTGATGCGACTGATGAAGAAGATGTTTAGTTTTGTACAACATTTAAAAATAAGACTTTATTTGCCATTTATGTATTACTACATTATGCTTTTAAAATTTAAAACTTCATTGTTTGATTTTATTGAGAAGTAAAATTTATTTGCATGGAAGTGTAAATGGCACTCATTTTGTTTTAATGTCCACCTTCATCAGGTAATTTTATTAACAAGCCAAAGGGTGTAACCCACAAATTGTTGTTTAAAATGCTTTATAAAACTATAAAAAGACTAATTGTTTTGGTGTTTAATGCTTAGTGTTAAATGTAATCAATCAATTTTAAGGTACAGTTATAGAAATTAATAAAGGAATTATTAAAATATGAAAGTAATACAGTTTATTTTGCCTCCTGTAAAATATCGTTTTTGTGGTTACGCCCTTTGGCCTTTACACCATCGATATGTTACTTTTATGTGTCTAGTTTAAATAATGCAAATAAGAACAAAGTGTGTAAAATCTAAACTAAAAATGACAAGATCTTCTAATACAGATTTGTGACATGTTCAAATTCTGTAACATTTAATTTAAGTAACATATGTAACCTTTTCATTCTTATAATATTTAAGGTATTTTTAAATAATTGATCCAGGTTGCAGTAAGTAAATTGTTTTTCTTGATGGATGATGCATATTTAGGTATGCTCTTTGAAAACACCTCATCCCTTCATACTCAATTTCAAAATCAATATGCCAAAAAGAGCATTTACATTTCTGTACAAATGAATAGTTTATGGTTTTGAGGTTGGTTATCACTCGTAGACTGAGGAAACCGACTAATAATTTTATTTGTTTTTGGTAGCGTGCAGTCTAATTATTTTCTTGAGTATTTGTTGTAACGCATTTTGTTATTGAGTATTTTGCAGCACTAGGTGAAGGCACGGGTTGCTTAATAACCCAATATCTGTAGAGAACACTTTACACGTGGACGCGTACATTGTTTTACCTCATCCAATTTAAAGTGTGTTACAAAATCAATTGTTCTGTGCATTTTAAGTGGTTTAAGGTGGGCGATTTGAAAAAGATGATTTTTTAGCACCTATTTCGAATTCATGTGTAAACATCAAACATACTTTAAAACCTATTTAAACAGTTGTACTGTGTTTACATAGACTTGTAATTTCGACACTAAAATTAACTTTGACTCATCTTATAAAGAGGTAAAATTTGTTTGTATGTAGGTGGTAATCTCTGGAACTACTTAACCGTTTGAAAACAATAGTTTTACTAATAAAAAGCTCCACTAACCCTGATTTTCAATATTTGTAAATTTAGTCGAACAAATTCTTAGATTATTCCTAGACTGAAGAACCAATACATGCATTTACATTTACTAACATGGCAACTAATTGAATAAAATATCAGATAAAAAAGCTGTTCCTCTAATATTTCCATTGACAGCTGATTTCAAACGTTGAAGCAATTATTTGTATTTCTAACTTTTAGGATAGGTTTTTTATTAAAGTGTAGACCTGAGTCTTGTTGGTTCTTTTAACCTTTATTATAACTACTATTATAAAATATACGAAATAATTTGATTTGAACATTTAACATTATTTACCATCTTAGCTTTGGGGTTATTATTAATCCTAAACCTTTATTTTAAAGAAAAGATAACATGATTATGTGCATAGAAGGTTCCAACGGTGTTGGCGTGCGGAGCAAGAAGGGGTTTTTCCTAGTTTTGAATAAAGGGAAATAAATAGACAGTCAACAAAGAAAATGGCTTGTAGTAAATTAATAAGAAGTATATTTACTATGTAAACAGATGTTAATCAGCTCTTATTTAATAATGGAAGTTTCAATAATTAACATTCAAACAACAATCTACTGGTCGAAAAGTTATGTAATGTAAAAACAATTACATCAAGCCATGTGCTATGAGAGATAATACACAACTCCTTTAGTAGTATGATATATATATATAAACTTCTGAGTAAGTAAATTATTTAATTTATTTTACTGACTATTAGCTAGTATACTTTAAATCCTTATATATAATACGTGAAACCGTTTTTTGTAAAACGGTCCCTTATTTCTGGACCAATTTTAATGTTTGAGATTTCAAAAAATTCGTCTCATTTCGTAGTTTTGCAATAAGGTTTTAGATGTCAAAAAATCTTATCCTTAATGGCGTGAGCTAATCTCAAAGGTCGGGTTTTCCCCATAAGATTAACATGGAACGAATTTAAAAAAAAACTTTCTATATAAAACAGCTGTTTATAATAACAAACAAACTAATCCAGTTGCTTTCGTGGATGTAAATAATTATGTTAATAGTAGCCTGTTCAGTAGGTTATAGAAACCTTCTTAATGTTAAACAGATAAAGTCCGATTCCCTTCGTTGGTATTTTTGTTCAAAGAACAGAAAATGCCTCGAGTAATTATAGGTTAGGCCTAGAATGATGAAACAACTTCTTGAATGTATTTAAATCATTACCATATTAACCAGTTGAATAAAAAAACAGATAAAACAGTTGATTCGATTGTCCAGCTTTTAGTACAAAACAATATTTTAAGTTAGGCCTAGACAGAATCAACACATGTTTCAAGACACACAATACAATAAAAATTGCGTTATTGGATTTAAAAATAAGAAAAAGCTATGTTATATCCTTATTAAAAATAAATAAGGCATATTATAATTTAATAGTAGGCATATTTTTATTGATAATATACGGTACTTAATACGATAATATAGCTGTTTGCTTCAAATAATATTTCTATTAACAGCTGATTTCAAAATTTGAAGCAACTATTTTTGTATTTCTAGCTTTTAGATTAGGGTTTTAAAGTGTAGACCTGAGCCTTGCTGGTTCTTTTAAACATTATTAACTGCTGTTATAAAATATAAGAAATAATTTGGTTTGAACATTTAACATTATTTACCATCTTAGTTTTGAGGTTATTATTAATACTACACCTTTATTATAAATAAAACATAAAATATGGTTTTAGAAGGTTCCATTGGGGGTTGGCGTGCGGAGCACGCAGGGGTCTCCCCTAGTAAATAATATACTTAGTTTAGTGTAATGATACCTTTTAAAACCGGTTAAATGGCAGCACGTGTCAGTAAAGTTATCTACGTATTTGTGGCTGGTCAAGACTTGATTACGTAATAAAAAGTAATGGATACCATGATAAAGCTTTACTTTATTTATAGGTAGAAGCTAATCAGTACATTTATATTTATAGATTAGTCCTTATTTTCATCCACACCTGAGACCGGAATATTCAATTCCAACTGTTAGTAAGCTATAACATAACATTCTGAAACATAAGCTCCCTCACAAATGGTTTATCTCAAAATTGCTTTTCTGAAGAAAAATAATTGTTGTTTCGTAAAGCTATTGACATCGTATTTTAATTGAATGCTTTAGTTTATAATAAATAATATTTAGGGAATTGACATATATACATAACTTTTTATTTGTGAATGCATCTTATTTAATTTGCCTTTTACATTATATTCCATTATTTAAATATTAGAGAAGACTCCAGCGTGCGACAACCTTGTGAGCGAAATAATTTTACGTAATAGGCTATATACTTTAATTCAAATATGACTGTTTCGTACTATACTTAATATTTTTGTCAAGACAATGTTAAATTTAATTTTGAAACCATATTAGAAATGTTTCACTAGGTATCCGTAGGCTTAATGTGGATTAAGCCGAATAATTAAGTATTTATTTCTTATAAATACAAATTTATTTTTATATGTGGTTAAGGGATAAACCACCTCCACCTTAATATTGACAAAAATTTTAAAGAAAATTCACCTAGTTTTGTTCCCTGTGATTTTCTGAACAATTTGATATATAATAAGTATAGATAATATGCTTATAATGAGTTTATTTTATCTAAAAACGAAACGCGTACATGTATATTCTATAAATAACTGAGTCTTTTTCTAGGCCGTTTTCCGAAAGTTTTGTTTCTCACGTTTTCATTTACTGTGGCAGACATAACTCAAGTTGTATTTGAGATAGCCTCATATTTTTTTTTAATTTTAAAGAGGACATTTCATTGTACAACCTGTAGTATGGATATACATTAGTTCCTATAATAAATATTTGAAGAAATGATTAAAAAAAGGTTTTACTAAAACTTTTTATAAGAAAATTAAATAACATATTTTTTACAGAAATATTTTATATAATTTAATATCTATACTACAGGTTGTAAAATGGAATGCACTCTTCAACATAAAAATAAAAATATGACGCTATCTCAAATACAACTTGTGTTATGTCTGCCACAGTGAAGCCTTGTTAAATCCGTAAAAATTAACAAGGGGGTGGGGGTGGGGGGCCCAAAACTTATGGAAACGTCATTATAACCAACACTCATATTATAACACATAAAATAATTTGGTTTGCTTTAAAAATAAAGATAATTGTATTAAATGTGGAGTGCCCCCTTAAAATCAGCTGCCATAAGCTAATAATATATTTTCTGTTTTATTGCTGTGGTAATTACAGCCAACACAGTGTTTTACAGAAGGCTATATGATTTTTATTTCTTTTATTGAAACATATGGTTTTATAATGCATATATATTTCCAGGGTTCTTAATTTTAATGATTTTTTAGCTGACAGAGGGGTGAACGCATTAGGCACCACCAGAGGGCACTTCCCCCTTAGGGTGCCAGATCCCCAGTTCATATGATTTTTCTTTCTTTTTTCGAAACATACGGTTTTATTTTGTATAAATATTTCCAGGGTTTTTAATTTTAACGATTTTTTAGCTGACAGAGGGGTGAACGCACTAGGCACCACCAGAGGGCACATCCCCCTTAGTGAGCGAGATCCCCAGTTCATATGATTTTTCTTTCTTTTTTCGAAACATATGGTTTTATAATGTATAACAATTTCCAGGGTTCTTAATTTTAACACCCCCTTTAGTGCGCGGGACTCCCGGTTCATCCGGTATACCCACTAAACCGTAACTTCAATTTTCTTCCGTAGTCAATACCTCCTGTCTGAGAACGCTTTAGCCTTACTTCAGAGTGGTACCTTTCAGAAGCCATGACAGGTTTCTTCTTTTATTTACTGATTGGTGTCAGTTCTGGCGCTTACCTTCTGTACTCTTTCGTCCTAGAATTTTTTCCTGTATAGTGCCGAACCTGGTTCCACGAGTCGTCACTTAGCATCTTCGCTACTATATTGGCAGGTGTCAGTTAGCCCATCTATTTCTCAATCTCATGTCTTTCTTTCACCCTTCCGATACTTGAAAAAAGTGTGCATAATTTTATTGAATTTAATACATTTGAAATACGCTTAAAATGAAAAATCATTTTTAAATTAACAACTTTTAGAAAATCACGCTAAAGACCATCTACATAGTTAATTCAAGTTTTTATTTTAAATTTTTTAAGTTTTTATTTATAAATTACTTTGAAATAGTTTTATTGAGAACTATTATGTAATGAATTTAAGAAACAATTTTGATTGCCACCGACAGTAGAAAAAGGCGTCACGGCAAAGTCTTATAATTATCCTATATATAAAGTATAAGATATATAGAGGCAATAACACGTTCTGAGTTCTTTGAGCTAATGTTAACGATTTTTGTGTTAAAAAGTGTTTGTTTTCGTAAATCGTACAAAATTCCCAAAAACGTGCCATTTTTTACAGAAGACTTACCGCAGATATATAATCATCAACATTCAGTTGTAGTTCATACACTATTTTAAGATAACAAATTTGTACTAAACAGTTTTATACGATGTAATAATATGTATTTTTATTGTAAAAAGAAAGTCATGTACAAGGATTCATAAATTGTTCCTTGATTATTTATTTATTATTTATTACAATAAGACATATTTGAACATAACTTGAATAGAATACGTACGGAGTTGTGAATTTTTATGTAAAAAAGTTACACAATAATAAATGTAATAATGCTTATGAGTATTAAGTTTCTTTGTGCACATCTACTGAAGATTTGGTTTTCTAGTAGTAGCTGATGGAACTTGCATAAGTTGGTTCGCCCTGTTTAAAGATTCAAGTAACATGCAACCTTTCCATTTTGAGTATTTGAATATTTAAGGTATTTTTAAAATACCTCATCCAGGTTCCAGTAAAATAGATATCTGCCAGTTTTTTCTTGATAGATGATCCCTATTTAGGTGTGCTCTTTGAAAACACCCCATCCCTTCGTAATCAATTTCAAAAGCAGTAGGTCAAGGAGAATATTTACGTTTTTGTTCTAATGAACAGTTCATGGTTTTGAGGTTAATGAAACAGAACTTATAAAAATATAGCTTCAGCTGATTGGCATGTGTCCGACAGTTGTTTGAGAATTCACAAACAAAAATTGTACTTTTGTTGGACTCTTTTTAGAATTCCGTCATTTGGTTTTTGTTCAACATAAATCATTGAAATTTGGAGCCAAAATTGTATGTATCTATAGAAAATAACTGCAAACTATTTAGAAATAGAACGTGCTGTAGACTTATATATTCTTATTACTTTATTACAATCAATAAATTAGTTTTTGCTTCCTATTTTCCCCGACCACCTGTTTCCCCCATCGCGCCACAGAGTGATTAAGGACGAGGTAAAAAGGGATGTTATGTTAAGTGGATAAATAATGTTAACCTGTCAGTGACAGTTTGGCCAACCACAGCATCAAATTTACCTTTTTGTTTGTTTAACTGTAATGAAACTGTTCATTATAATAATTTGGTCAATGATTTAATTTATCTCACATGTGGATAGTTTTACTTTTAAACGTACCACGTATTTTCCAAATTGTAAAGAATGTAGTTTATTGTTACTTTTATTTTTAAGGTAATTTATTTTGTGCTTTGGTAATTTATTTTCTCTTTGTTTGTAATGATTTAACTTAACAAGCACTTACCTGATTTAGATTGAATTGGTAATGATATATTATACATCGTCTTCTGAATGCTCTGGTATGTTAACAATGAAAATTACAGATGTGTTGCATGCAAATGATTGTAGTACATAGTAAAAATATTGATTAGAATGTTTGTAGTGTCACGTATTATTCAGTGGAAATAGTAAAGGAAGCCTAAATACTTTTTTAAACTTTACTTTTATTTTCACAAAATTCTGATTCCACAAATTATTTATGATGAGAACAAAGGCGGGTACGACAGCTAGTTATTTACAATACGAATCACTTCATCTTCATATAGCCCACATTTGACTGGATTTGTAATCGTATGTATTATTTTTCCTGTAGGTTCTGTACGAGGAAACCTTAACACAATCAGAACTACAAAATAGTTGCAAAATTCCCGACTGTTTCTATTTTCCTCAGTTCTCGTTCTTTTCATCTGATAAAAACAATTGAACAACGTTTCATGAATAAAATTAAACCCAACTACGATTATCCTACAGTTTTATTCTATTCCGACAAATAAACTCGAGTTACTACATCTTATAATATAATTTCATTAGCCTTTAAACGTAATCGATTTCAACGTTTGTTATTTGGTCGTGAAAGGATTATTTTAATCCACTACATTTGTATGGGATCGTAGTGTCATTCTCGGTTAGTTAAGGCTATTATAAAGTTTTTAGTGTGATCTGCTTGTTCCAAATATAATTGAAACAGCTAATTTAAGGATACTAAAACAATTTGTACTTCAGAAAATTAAACTCCAAACACTATCCCATTTTATTTTTCGAGGTACTGAGGGTAAAATTTTAAAGGAATCTGTGTAGAGGTGCCTATGGCGCCATTATTGGGATCTTAGAAACTAAAAATTGTACAGCAAAATATAAATGGGGGACTTCACTTTAATTGATGATGGCAATAAAAACCAATTTTGCTAAATTTTGAAACATTTCTGGTATTTTCCAATATTTAAGTCAACTTTAACATTTCTTATAGAAAACTCTTGGAGGAAGGAGATGCCTAAACATATAATTTCCATTAGAAAAATGCTTGAAATTACATGTTTTATTAAGCCAAGGTATAAAATGTACACATTTTTATAAAAAATATTTTCTAGCGAATTTCCATAGGAAATATTAGCTATTGCAGTGACCCTTATGGTGAGACCTAAGGTCAGGAGTAGCAAATGAGCACCGATCATGTATCCAGAACACGTTCAAGTATGTTAAGCACGTTTTTTGTTCGGAAGTAACTATATTTTTAGATGTTCGTAGTAGAATTAAACTTTTTAAATTTTTATCTAAACAAATTAATGTAGAGTATTATTCTGCACATTTGTTTTTACACGTCCTTTTGGTTCCACCAAAATTGATCAAAACGTAAAATACCATACAAGTAGGGATCTTTGATCCAAGGGTGCAAGGTCGAGGTGCACACTCGCTTAAGTGTCTGCTCCAGTAAACGAGAAAGCTACCGGAAACGCAAGTGCTTCTCTCTAAAACCGTATCTAAAGAGTACAATTTCTTGCGACTGAGCGCTTTGACATTGCCTCATTTCAAACCATTTTATAAATCCATCTTTTGTAATAGAGTGCTGAAAATGAAACTGTATATTCTTTATAAAATTTCGTATCCGGCTTGCAAATTACTTTTCATTATTAATTTTTGATTGTGTTAGGAAAAAATCAAACTCTGTACTTACAAAATGTCAATTACATAACAAAAAAGAAGCATTAAAAAAATCTAAAATGCCAAACGGATGCGTATTGTAATTGTGCTTAAAATGAGACCTTGCAATCAATTTTATGATAAAAAATAAACGAAATAAATGGTTTGAAATTTAACATTGCTCTTATGGAATACAAATCCAAGATGGCCGCCACTACAGCAGACCCTTAAGTATTTCGTTGCGAGTGGAACGAAGTAGCGCGTGATGCGAAACTGGAGACTTAGGTGCGAAACTATTTCTACTAATATATTTCGTACACGCAGGCGCTGTTCAGCGCCTTTGTGACTAATTTCCAAAATAGTTGGTTGAAACTCTTAAACATATAAATTTAATTTTGTTAATTCTGTAAACTTACGTAAGATGTTCAGCTGCGAGATAGAATTATTTGAATGGCTGTAGTCAACTTATTATTAAGTTTTTCACCGTAACTCTTGACCGGCCAGTAAGAAATTACTAAATTATGTTTTTTATTTGTAATTTTTACTGTGTGACTTGATTTCAAGCATCTTTCCAATGGAATTTGTATTTTTAGTTCTTACCCATAAGTAGCTGGAAAAGTTGAAAAGTCCTAATTTCAAGTCCTAGTTACAAGGAAACTGCTATGCTTAGTTAGGCTTATAAAAGTATGATAAACTTAGAAAGTCCTTCAATTATATGTCTGAGTTAGCTATCTGCACAATGAAAGCAGGAGTCCACAAGGTAGCGTTCAAGGACCTATACTTTACCTGTTATACACAGTTGATACTAAAACTACAAATAAAACAACAATAGCTTCATTTTGCTGATGATACTGTGATATTGGCTGTGAGTGAATCACAGGCTGAAGCAACAGGAAACCTTCAGCTGGTATTAAATCAAATAACCTTAAAGAACTAAAATCTTCTCAAGTTACATTTTCATTGCAGCACATTGGTTTAGGCTATGAAGTTTATCTTAATAACAAACTAATTCTACAAAGTAAAAGTGCTAAATACCTTGGAATGCTTACTTTTAAGGATCATGCATGTAAGAAAACAGATCAATTAAAACAAAAACTGCGTTATCTGTATTGTTTGATTTGTTGAAAATCCCAATTAGACTTGGATCATAAGAGATTATTGTATATTTTAATAATTAGACATACGGTGCTGAACTAATGGGATGTACGAAACCCTCAATCAGCACTAATTATTCAGAAACTAATTATTCAGGGAATACAAAATCGTATTATTCGTACAATTACAAATGCAAGACGGTACCAAAGAAATGATGACCTTCATGCAGACCTAAACCTGAATAGTGTGAATGATGGAATTCAAGACTGCACTTCTCGGCATGAAAAGAGACTTCATCGACATGTGAACGTGGAAGTCAACTTTTAGACATAAATTTAACGAAAGACGACCTAAGCGAGATAAACCGCAGGAATTAATTAACTAGGTCTCTTACACGTTATTTTTATTATAAGTATTACTTATTTAATCTATAGATTAAGATTGTAATAAATAAATGAAAAAAGAGGGAACAAAATATGTGTAAAACCCATAAATAATAAACGGTATCAGTTAACTGACACAAACTTTCTCCCAATTTACTGTAGTCAAAATCGTTTTTCGGGTTGACAAGTAAAATTATAATTAAGAAAATAGTTTTTTTAATCATTTTATTTACTACTTTTTAGAACAAAACAAAATAATAATATTCTACCTACGTCAATCGGATAAAAAAATTATTGTCCCAGGCGGGACTCGATCGCGCGACCTTTGAATTACTAGCCTTGCTCTCTACCGTTGTGCTACCCCGTGCGGCCGTCCCCGTGATGCTAGATTGACAACATAAACTTGTTTATTTTTTAACATTTCCCCATAATTATGAAACGCCGAAGTTTTGATAAAAGAGGGTGGCGTCATTTTGTTTGGCATCTTAAGCACTATAAATACTGAAAATTTGATCAAAATCGTTAGAGCCGTTTTTGAGAAATTTGCATTTTTGTCGTTTTTTATTGGTTTTTTGGGGTAAATTACCCTTAAAAATTAAAAATTCCAAAAAATGAAAAAAACGCCTGGAAATATTAGGGTTTAGTACCTACATACCAAATTTCATGAAAATCGGACCAATAGTGTCCTCTATGGTCGTGTATACATACTGACACACTGACAGACAGACACCACGTTAAAAACACTTTTTTGGGTTCAGGGAGCACCAAAACAAAAAATTCCACGAAAAATATTTTTGGGTTCAGGGAGCACCAACACAGATAATTGCACTAAACCATTTTTTGGGGTTCTGGGAGCACCAAAACAGATAATTCAACTGAAAATTCAAATTCGAACGTTTTTACGAAAACAATACTTTCTCCATATACTACGTATAGGGTGGAGAAAGTAAAAAGGGGGCGGTGAAATATTAAAGTTGGACAACATATTGTGAAATGTATTGAAAAA
Organism: Philaenus spumarius; assembly: GCA_018207615.1. Taxonomy (NCBI): domain Eukaryota; kingdom Metazoa; phylum Arthropoda; class Insecta; order Hemiptera; family Aphrophoridae; genus Philaenus; species Philaenus spumarius. The sequence continues at coordinate 48,610 of JAGFPH010000098.1, forward strand.
CAATTTTTAAATTTCGTTTTATTACTCACAGCAATTATTAAAGTGAAGGTCCCAATTTAAACTTTGTTGTCAATGGCAGCACACTTAAACACATCATCGGTATAGTTTACAGAAAATTATAGCCGACACAAAATATGGCATCTAGAATTGTACAGTAACCTGTGTTTGGGATCCATCACGTCCATGGTTTTTACCATTGTTTAGATGATTCCTTCAGTAGCCTATATGTTAATGTTTTGCTGTTATGAGTATCATCTTGATAAAACTTTCGGGATTGGTAACCCTTGTTTTACACGTAGGCTTAGTAAGTCGAAATCTATTTTAGATTTTCATACCAAAATATTCACCAATATTGTGACAAATTCGTTTCAATCACACGAACCCCTGCATTTACGCGAGTGCGAGTGGGATAAATGAAACACTTCTCAACTATTTTTTTAAAAATGTAGTTAGGCGACAACCCATCCCTCGGTAGATTGTCGTCGTTAAGTTGCCACAGAAATTGCAATAAAGTTATATTTGTATTATTCCCGTTGTTCGGACAAAGGAAAAGAATTCCGTCGCTATAACACCAGGTTATCGAAATATTGTCGGCGGACATTTAATGTCAAGACACATTCCGCAAAGTTTCATTTAATATCGTCGGCCACGAGACAAATCGTAAGATGTTTTTGATTGGCCTGAAGAGAGGATTCGTAATATCCTGGACAATGTCCTTCGCTTGTCATATCCTGGGCTCGAGGGTTGTACAAATTGCTTCACGTTTGCCTTTAAATTGTTTTCGAAAGCCGACCGTGTCTCCAGGACTGTACAAGTATTCAGGAAATCGTTGTGTTATATTAAATTGCGAAACATCTTCGTCTAAACTTTTATAAATTTAGCCTTTAGTAATACATTAAAATTGAATTCAGAAAAAGTAATTATTCAAAATGTGGTAGTTTCTGGACTGTGGTGTGTATCACTTTCGTCGCGTTACTTAGATTTCACATTACTGGACCCAATTTTGATGTACAAGATTATTTATAAAAAAAATTAAAATAGAATATTTAGTTGTAATCTACATTACTTAAATTATTAAATAGTTGGCCAACCCATGCTTCACAAAAATGTAAATTATACATGGTTAAATGCATTAACATCTATAAGTAAGTAAACCAAAATGCATAAAAATAGTAATTGGTGTGACGTCTATATTTTATAAAACAGAGAACCTATTGGAATATAAACCAAAACGATTAGTAAAAGTGCACCTTTCAAAAATATTATGAATATAAATACAATCAGGTCTTAAGCTAACATGGTACAGACAAATTTTATAATTGCAAATGCAATTACAGTTCAAATAAGTCCATTAATCATGCGTTCGTTTACAGAGTATTAGCAATGAATACAGAATAATTCTGTATTCATTGGTATTAGCCAAGGTTGAAGGGTGTAGTTCACCTTTTAGTCTTGGTCGATCAAGAACGAAAAGTAAAATCTTATTAAGCCGTTTTGTTCAGCTGTGAAAACAGGTCCGTCTGCCAGCGTTATCTGGTGACCAATATTCGAACTCAATCTTATCAAGTCAACTAAACAAGGTTGAATTCGACTAGAAAAGATTTGTGATTTAAGGTTTTAGAATGGAAATGTGGCGTTCTGATTTGAACTTTACAGATCACAAAGTTGAAAAGGTAGAAATATATATATAATTTCCTTTACGATCTGTCGTACAATTCTGGTTTTCTTCGTTTTTATAATGACAGGCGTTTCGACTGTTTTATTCAGTAATTTTCAAATATCAACCACAAATAAGTTTGGATTATAAAGCAAGTCGAGCAAAATTAGCCTATAGATACAAAAACAACAAATTGAAACTATACCACATTATACGTGACATAATATTTAATAAATATATATTTATAAACAATCCACTTCGGCTACCCACTAATAAGTATGGAGAAATACACAAGGTGTCTTAAAAGCCCCCCCCCCTCTATTCTTTTTTTTTATTAATGGAAATAGACAGATTTGCTTTGGGGATTGTTAATATGAACAAAAATGGAGTTTTTTGGTGTATCGTAAAACGGGGTATTTTGGGGGTAGATCGAAAATTTTAAATAAGAATGCCTACTGAGTGACAACAAGGCCTTGATAAAAGAAGAAGATTGGCGCAAAGCGCAGGTCTGTATGTTGGCTCTATTCAATACAATGGCCAATCAAAGTTAAATTTTTCCCCATTTAAATAACATTGAAATGTTAAAGATGATACATCTGTTATTTTTTTAGAATTGTTTAATCCAGTAGATCACTCAATCTAAGTTATAAAACATAGTAATTAGTATACAAACATTAAAGCTATAATAAGCCCTCTGGAATTCCCAGGTACTGTACTTTTTACTATTAGGAGTCGACAAACATGCACAGTTATGAATAACAGAGCAAGGTTGTATCAACCAAAAGTCCGTAACATTGTGTTGGATAGAGTCAACATAAAGACTTGCGTTTTGCGCCAATATTCTCCTTTTATCAATGCCTTTAAAAGGAGGTGTCACTCAATAGAGGTTCTCATTTAAAATTTTCGACTTACCCCCAAAATACCTCATTTTGGGGGAGAGGTTGAAATTTACGATACACAAAAAAACTCCATTTTTGTTCATGTTAACAATCCCCAAAGCAAATCTATCTAGTTCCATTAATAAAAAAACTAATAGGGGGGGGGGGGTTGACTTTTAAGACACCTGGTATAGGCCTACTCATATACAAAGAACAGTACTATAGAAGGTTATATTATATATATTTTAAGGGTTAATTTAATTAAATAACAAGTAAAAAACATGGACCAAGACCGGGATTTGAACCCGGAACCTTTACCATTCCGTGGTAACGTTCTACCGACTGAGCCTTCCTGATCACTCCAGATATTGGTCGGTTTTTACTGCATTCAACTCCTGAACTGGTTCAGTATTTTCGCACTCTTCGAAAATTAATATGTACCTACTAAACATGTAGAAATACAGAACTTTCAGTGCTGTAATATTTTAATATAATATTTTATATTATAGTTCTTTCAGACAAATTTGAGACATGTGGGGGTGTGTCTGTAGGAGTTTCAACTGAATGTATAAAAATGAAGTTTTGTTAGTCTGGAAACTCACAGTCTAAATGTAGGCCTATCTTTTGAACGAAAAACAAGAGATATTTTTTGTATCACTATACTTAAAACCCTTAGAAGAAATAAGGGATATGATCCGTCTACAAGGGAGAAGAAGGAGCCACTCTTACAAACCACTTTTATCAACGATCAGAAAAGTTTTAGTTAGTAAAATAACCCATGCGGAAGACAAGTGTTCCATTTCCGAGCTGGATCAGTATTTTTGTGTGCTCTTCTCAAATTATAATATGCTAAAAATGTAGATTTTTGGTGCTGTAATATTTTAATAAATATTTTTAAATCTTCAAAATATTGGTTATTTGCTATCAATGTGTGTTGAAAGGAAGGTCTTACATAGGTAACAAATAAAACAAATCAAAGCTAAATTATCTTAATAGAGTAATCTTTCTCTACACATGTTTATTAAGTCATTCTGGAAAAAATATTGATTGTAATCAACTTAACACTAATTTTATTTCCTCTAAAAGTTATTTTGTGCTAATGCAAGTGTTTACAAAACGTATCGATCGTTTACGTTGCGTCTCTAAATAAAATTTTATCGAAATTGAAATGATCACGTAGAGGAAAAGATTTACCCTCCGTTCTTCAGGAAGACAGAGACGGAGATAACAATTGGATTGTGCTTGAGGGAATTGTATAACACTACTTTTCAAAACTAGTTACTGCATTGCTGTCAATCAAACGGCGAACCCACATCCTAGCTTTACCTTGATAAGTTATGTTTTACAGCAAACATTGTATCTTGTCTTACAAATTTCGTTACAAATTGGATCAGTTTATCGATATTGCAGTGTTTTTTTTCGATTTCTTCAAAAATAAAATGTAATTCCAACTTTAAATGTTCAACTTATTTACCATTATTATAAACATAGCTAAAATGATAATATCTTAAACTCTTCTTAAAACATACCAGGGGAGGCCACTGCGTGCTTCGCACGCCATCTCTGTCCCTTCATACAAATATTTTATTTTATTATTTCTTTTTAATAAACTTATTAGGGTAAGTGTTAACTTCAAAGCGAATATAGTATTAAATGTCTAAATCAAATTATTATGTTTATGATGAAATATGAGGATATAATAGACATAGGCCTAAAGGTTAGAAATTACCAGTGAGACTTTGCCTTACTCTAGAATAAAAACATAATAATATAGAATTTTCGGTAAAATTAAAAGATTAAAAATAGTTGGCAATGGAAATACCATTTGGCAAATTGTCTACATGCTAGCATAGAGGAGATTAATGTTTTAACAAAGCTGGGAAAAATTCATTATCTCTTCCATAATTTTAAATGAAATAATAAATATTTGTACTAGTTACATGCCTAAATTTTCACGTGTACAAATAAAATTAAGTGTAAATTGTAGTATTTCCCTCTCATTTTTGAGGCCACACCCTTTAGCTTGATATATAAAACACAAATTTAATAAATATATGGCTTTTTATCATCATACAATTTTTCACATTTAATTGACACATATTTAAAATTATTATTAAATGTAAAATATGTATAGATATTTTTTTAGTAGAATATTGATTGAATAGTTATTTTAAACTTATTCCCTTACTTTTCACGAGGGAAATAAATTGCTCATTTTGTAATTATAAGCATACTTATTAAGTTTTACTTTGATTGGTTTTAAGTTCCATATCTGGAACTAAGCAAAAACTAATACTAATTGAAATGGTATAAATTGTCTATACTAATATTATAAAAAAATTAAAATTTGTTTGTTTGTATGTAGGGGGTAATCTCTGGAACTACTGAACCGATTGAAAAAATAGTTTTACTTATAAAAAGCTACACTATCCCTGAGTAACATAGGCCGTAATTCATTTTGATAAGAACATTTTTATTTCAAGATTTATAAATTTAGTCGGAAAAATTGTTAGGTTAGGTCAGAACCAACACATATTTCTTGAATGTATTTATATTCATTACAATGGCAACCAATTGAATAAAATAACAGACGAAATATCTGTTGCTCTAATATTTCCTTTAATGCCTGATTTCAAACTTTGAAGCAATTATTTCTATTTCTAACTTTTAGGTTAGGTTTTTATTTAAAGTGTAGTCCTGAGCCTTGCTGGTCCTTTTAACCTTTATTATAACTGCTGTTATAAAGTATACGAAATAATTTGATTTGAACAATTCACATTATTTACCATTTTAGCATTAGGGTTAGTATTAATACTACACCTTTATTATAAAGATAACATAACATAATTAATTATGTGCATAGAAAGTTCCAACGGGGATGGCGTGCGGAGGACGCAGTGGTCTCCCCTAGTTTCTAATGAATCTTAAATATTATTTGGTAGATATTATTTGAATTTTACGTAGCTATTAAGCCCGTTGAAGTTATAAGTAACTAAATTGACTTTAGTTTGATGTAGAGGATTACGCAACTAAAAGCTATTTACAGGAAACTGTAACATGACCTAAATAATTATAACTGTGAAGTATTATATAGAGTACATTTATTAAGTACCACTTACGGTAATACACTGAAAATATATTTTCCTACATTACCGTAAAGAAATTTAATTTCTGAAATAACGCTATAAATATGTTAATTTATCGTCTGATCATGAAATTATTCTTGTTTTAAAAATACCGAGTAAAATTGTAGAACGAAATGACGCCAATTTATTTTGGCAATTGTTCCTGATAGTGTATTCGTTACAGCCGTGAGCGTCGAACCCGATAAATGGATTTCATATTTAAACCCCTTAATGTGGTTGCCCTAGTTCTGGTTTTTTGTTTACCTACGGAATGAAACGGTTATAAAATAAATATTCTGTGGATTCAGATCTACATTGTTTTTCGAATTGAAATTAAATTTTCACAGTTAATTGTGTATATTTGGAAACGGAACAATACGCGCAATATTTAGTAAACTTTGTGCAACTTGTTATTTATTAAGACGAGGGAAATGAGAAAAAATACAACGTATTGAAAATCACTTCTTGAGGTCGCTGTTCCAAATCTGATATCGAAAAATGTCGCCGATGCCCCACCCTCAAAGGTCCCTGGGCATAAAATTTAAAAGTCTAGAAAACGAATTAGAAATCGTTTCCCGGTGCTTTTTTTTTTTTTTCTGTAGCTGATTACAAATCTGACATCAAAAAATATGGCCGATGCTCGTTGGGGGCTCTACTATGGAAAAACGTCGCTTGGCGGCCCAAAGTATAATTTTAATAGAATATTGTTGGTTTTCTTGTAAAAGGTTGGAGGGTAAAAAACGAAAAAACCTTTATGTACCTTACTGTTTTATTAGGTTTTCACTGAAAAATTATTTATATTCACTGTATTGGTTTCAATTTTGCGATAGTATTCGTTTATTTGGAAGATTTGTTGATAATAATCTGTTAATATTCTATGCAAGCAGTTTTTGTGTGTAGTTTAAAGGGTAAACCAGTTATAGACAAAAACAAAATTTCTCTGCATAATAGTTTGTTTTAATTTTTTTATAATTTTAATAAGAAATTATCAAATTAATTTCCAAGATTCATGCAAAATATAAATGTTTACCTTGACCGTATGCAAATATTGACTGACCCATATTTCATGTTTTTTGTAGATTACGTTAAAACTGTTCTCAAAGTTTCATCTTTTACATGATTTTATTTAAAGGTTCAAAATATTGGGCTATAACCTACGATACATTTATATATCATCTTCCAAATGTATTCGTAGATAAAGTAAATTCAATCTGGGCACAATATGAACAAAACTAAATACTGAAAAATGGAAAAAAAATCCAGATGTGCTTAAGACGAAACGGGAGAAGTGTAAACTTCTATGGCGATATTCAGATTTACACTTCAAAAGTATAGAACATTTTGAATAAAAATACAATTTATGAAATGAGGGAGCACACTGTCCATTTCAGAAGTATTATTACCAAGTAAACTATTTTAATATAAGTTACAAAATAAGGAAGCAAAATGTCCATTCATTCATAGAGGTTAATACCTCTATTTAAACACAACTTATGAAATGAGGAAACTCAATATCCATTTCAGAGGTATTACCAAGTAAAATATTTTAACACAAGTTACGAAATGAGGAAGCATAATTTGTTCATTTCAGAGGTATTACCAAGTACATTATTTTAACGCAACTTATGAAATGAGGAAGCAAATGTCCATTTCAGAGGTATTACCAAGTAAACTACTTTAACACAACTTACGAAATGAGGAAGCAAATGTCAATTTCAGAAGTATTACCTAGTAAGCTATATACTCTGCTCACATGCTTACTATATAATAGTAGAGGGTGACGCGTGACGGTAAAATCCGATTCACAGCCCGCAATGTTTAGACGAGGTGCAAATATAGAAGTTTACACTTGAAGAAAACAGATTTGAACATTGCTGTAATCAGTTTTTCGTGATAAAAGTGTATTTTTCGTTTTAGTAGCTCACATTTGTGATACATTGTCCATTACTAAAAAAGTTGGTCATCTAACAATAATCTTATTTCACTATAGCCCGCAAAATGTATACGACAGTTTCCATTCAATCTTCAGTAACCGTATGTAATTTCTCAAGTACGTCTACCGCAGTCGTTATTTTTCTTCCAAACGTTTAATAATTTCTTACGTAATCAGTGGACGTAATGGCATGTACCTTTTGGAATTGGGTTTAGACGATTGAATTGATCCCAATCGTATTGCGTGACGTAGATTGCTTTGATTTGCTTTGATTTTGATGCTTAGCATTAGAAACTACTGTTGTGTGACAGAATAAACTGTTTTTATTTCTCTTATATTAAAAATGTATGTAGGTGTAGCCTATACTTATCTGATTCGAGAACATAAATAAATATTAAACTTACATTTAATTTGTATACAATTTATAGAATTTTGTAAAGAGTGTAGTGTGAATGTATAATTTAGAAATGTATTGCCAACGAAATTGTATTTTCATAAGTTTGTATTATAATGTAAAAATTCCGCATTATCGGCGTGAAGTGCGCGCTAAAGTGAAAACTATAGCACAGGTTCCGTGGTGTAGTGGTTATCACATCTGCTTTACACGCAGAAGGTCGCCAGTTCGATCCTGGCCGGAATCATAACTTTTTATTCTGATGATGTATTATTTAATTTGAATACTTAATTTAAAAAATAGTATATTTCATGCTGTTAATTTTGTATGCATGAAAAATAAAATTATTAATTATTCTAATTCAAATTCGGTGCTTTATATTTAATGTTACAAGTTACATAAAACTGTGAGAAAAAGGTGATTTTATTTTGATGAATTATAAAAAGGAAGTCCACCAGTAATAAATACAGGTAACGTATAAGATTCCAAGACTAAACAGACGAAATTATAAAAAACTTGAGTTTTGCAACCTTGCCTTAAAAGGGAACGACCGAATCCCTTATGGTTTGTCTGTCAAGGACGGTTATCAGCCGAAATCAGACACAGTTATAAAGCATGCGAATTAGAATATATTATATTTATATACATAAAACAACTTTACTGTTCGTTGAAGGTCGATGATTTGGTTCGTGAAAATATAAATATTTTATAGTAAGGGATATAAGGAGAATTTTTCAAAGAATTTTCTGTTTTGTATTTGTCCAGATATTGTCAAAAATATTGTTTAAAATCCTACCTCCATCTATTTGAGAAAGTATTGCGGCTAAACTTTTAAAAACCCTGGTGTTAGAAGCAATGAATGCTGTGTTCAATAACTTGTTTTCACCTTTCACTATTCCTCCCTTTAAAACTTGTTATTGTTGTCGGCCGTTGTATGTATATGGCGTGTTGTTCAAGTATGTTTTTGAAGTGAAAACTTTTTATGGCCCGTTCGGCACTTTTTGCGTGGGCATTCGAATGAAATCTCGCGTACCGTACCGTACCACAATCGAATCACGATATAAAATACATGCATGCTACCAGTGAAATGGACATTGTGCTTCCTCATTTTGTAAATAAAATAGCTTGGTAATACCTCTGAAATGAACATTGTTCTTCCTCATTTTGTAAGTTGTGTTAAAATAGTTTACTTGGTAGTGTTAAAATAATCAAATTTCTGATTAAACCAATATGACCAACGATTTATATTCATTACAGTTTTCACTTCTGTCAGCAGTCCCGCGACTGCTTTCTTTAATTTTTTAAATATTATTTTGGTAAAACTTTCAGAATTGTCGGCAGAACGTATGTCTTGATAAAGAAGTTAAACTTGCACTTCCACATGTGTTTAAATAAACGTCTTACGTCGATTTATACGATTCTGTCCTATAAAATCAAGTTCATTAAGCCATTAATTATTTAAAAGTAAAACTGAATTTTGGCAGAAATTTTTTGAAATTTACCTTTATTCTTATGTAGTGACTGTATAATATTGCTTAGAGGGTTATTAGAGCCGTAATACAAACCGTCTCTTATGGTAAATTTGTCACTGGCAGAAACCCCAAATCGCCCCATTCGTGATCATCATGTTACCCCACTTCCGCAAAGTGAAATTGCAAGACTTACTACGATTTGCCAAAGTACTAATCTTACGTTATAGTTCTGGCAATTTACTCTCAATCATTACGCAAATTACATATCATAGCATACAAAATCATTATGAAGACCTATTTGATTTTTGCAGAAGCTTTTAAATGGCGCATATTGCCCTTTAATTCCCCTCCGACCATTCTTGTATTGTGGAAAGTATATCTAGCGGTTTGCAGGAACTGCTTTTGCCAGAACAACGAGGGAAATGTCACACACAAAACATGGCGTTATTAACATAGACATAATGCAAATTTATAATTCCAAAACAGAAGGTCGGTCTAATTACATTATTCAAAACTGAGCACGCAAACAAACTTTCGATAAATAAATTCCTCAAAATAAACACTACGGATTCGTTGAAAATAAACACAAGCTTAGAATAATAACCTTTCACTCTCATGGAAACGAAACCAACTTCTTAACACGTAATGTTATAATCGATTGCTGAAGATTTATATATTCGAGATAACGTAGTAGATTAGAAACACTGAAACGATTTTGAAACATGAACTTATTATTTATGTGTTTGTGTTCGTTCGAATCTAAACATTTACACTACTGAAATGATTTTGACAATTAATTAACTTGTAGTTTTATAAGCCTCAGTACTTAGAATTTTGCGGACCAAGCTTTCAAATTTTATTATTGTAACGCGTATCGAAAAACCGTTATTGAATTGGTTGCTACAGTAATGAATGTAAATACATTCAAGAAACATGTGTTTTGGTTCATCAATTTAAGTTAGGAGACATTCGGTTCCGTCCGGCGTAGTTCGGATATTATCGTCAAGCGGTGGTATTAACAATTAAAAGTGAGTTAAATTATGGGACTATTGCAATTTTGTAACGTAGATTCAAGAAATGGAAAGTATGTGTAATACAAACTTGGAAAAGTAAGTTAATATAATTTTATATTTTGATACAAGTATTACTGTTTTCCTACGTTTAATGTTATTGTAATAAAAGTGTAGAATTAATAATAACCTCAAAGCTAAGATGGTAAACACAGTTAAATGTCCATTCATTGTAAATACATTCAATAAATATAAAATGTTGGTTCATCTGTCTAGGCCTAACCTAAATTTATTGTGTTAATTTAAACACAAATTATTTTATTTTACTTGCCTCAACGGCAACATACACCCATAATTTATATTTGTGCACATTTATAGCACAGTACTTTTTGAATGATAATTATAATTTTAACCTTTCAATTAATTGCCGTTTATTATTAGTTTGTTTTTTATACAAGTATTTACTGTTTCCATACGTTTGATGTTATTATAATAAACATGTAGAATTAATTATAACATCAAAGGTAAGATGGTAAACACTGTTAAATGTCCATTCATTGTAAATACATTCAATAAATATAAAATGTTAGTTCATCTGTCTAGGCCTAACCTAAATTTATTGTGTTAATTTAAACACAAATTATTTTATTTTACTTGCCTTAACGGCAACATACACACATAATTTATATTTGTGCACATTTATAGCACAGCACGTTTCGAATGATAATTATAATTTTAACCTTTCAATTAATTGCCGTTTATTATTAGTTTGTTTTTTATACAAGTATTTACTGTTTCCATACGTTTAATGTTATTATAATAAAGGTATAGAATTAATTATATCATCAAAGCTATATAAGATGGTAAACTCAGTTAAATGCCCATTCATTGTATATACATTCAATAAACATAAAATGTCGGTTCATCAGTCTAGGTCTAACCTAAAATTATTGTGTGTTTGTTTAATTAGGATGTTGGGTGTATGTTGTTTTACATTATGATTTGAAGAAAAGGCGGGATGAACTTCGTTCCCGACGGGGGTCCCACGACCGCACACATTTTTTTAATGTTGTTGATGTTTTCCTAACTAAAGTAAAAAAACTTAAAAATTTAAAACTAGGCTACTAATTTAACAACTGAAACATCATGTTTGCAAGTTGTAAATCGTTTATATATTAATTGAAGAAAAGAAATATGTATAGAACTAAATATAGTTAAACAACAATTATTGAGGATAATACTATTAGTATGAACCTGATGATATTTAACAGCTGCTTTGAAATTGTTTTATTTTTATTATTTTTTTTTAAATCGTTAATTTAGAACGTTTCTGTGAGAAAATGACTTAAAATTTAAGAATTGCATAGTTTTTGTTAGTTTTCCTAATGTTTATTAATTTTAGTGTGTTTGTTAATAATAACTTTACTTCACTTAAACAAACATCTTGCAGAAAATATAATAGTCAATTTAATAATTCGTGATTGAACAGTCAACCGTACAATAATGTATAATTGTTGAGGACAACTACTTCTTTCGATGTGTTTCATGTTTACCTAATAATCCTGAAACACTTAAAACTAATTGCAACACAAAGTTGATGAGACATATTCCTATCGATATGAACAGAGTCTAAAATAATAAAACACGATTGGCTTACATTTCAGGTTATACTTGAATTGTGATTCAATTTCCACTGTAAAATATGTAGCTTGTCGTATCGCATGTACAGTAGGAAATATATGTTAAGAAGCGGTTGGCTGTATGCGCAGAAGCAGGGACGGCCAATGCGCATGTGCTAACAGCGTGGAGGTCAGCGTAGCGTGTCAGTCGGTGACTGACGTTAGTCGCGTTATCTAGTGCACTGCCTTTTCTAAAAACATTGTAGTGTTTTATTATTTCTGGACTATAATCAACTTAATAAAATTGTTATAAATATTGTATAAATTATTTATAAATATTGTACATAACTTTTAAAAACATAGTCGTAAAAAACAGACTGGGTAGTGTACTCAGCAGTCGAATCCCCCACTCCGCCACACATAATATACCTCCTCCCTTCCACACTCACATCCCTACCTGCGCGGCTCACTTCTTCATATACATTTCCATCTGTAAGAAGAAACCTGCTCAACCTTGTAGGAAGCTCCAACAGTAGCGGCTTGAACGAACGCGCTAACCACTGCGCCACACCTCTCCTCTAGAACTCTAGAAATAATCCTCTTTATGACAAACAACTTTTACCTCGTGGTGATACATTCGTACAGATTAAACTCAACATGGTTGTACAATAACGGTAATCAAATACTTCCACAAAAAAAACACATGATTAATTACTACCTTAATTATTATTACCATTACTATTTAGTGACGTCATAATGATAATTATATGTTGTACAGTTAAATGATTACGTCTTGAACGGCCCTGAGATTTATGTATACATAAATTAAGTAATAGCTTGAATGTGTAATGGACGTAATTAATGAGGTTAATCAGACAGAGAGCCGATGTCTGTGGCTTGTCATTGTGGTTAGAGACGAACAAGTGGCGACAACATTGATGGATTTATAGTTATGAAAGTGTGTACAGTAAACATAATGAAGGGAGAGATAATTTGTGCAATATCCTATATGTGGTAGAGGAAAGTTTTTTTGCCTTTTTTCAATAAATTTTGTGTATTTGGAAAGCTTTTTTTGATAAGTAATTCGGAATAAGTAATCTCGCTTTTTCTTACTGCTAACTCAAAATACCTAATTAGCTTTCCTTAACTATTAAGTAAATAGTAATTACCAGCTTTATAAAAGACAGCTCTTTGGCAATTAAATATAGTTCAATGTACTCAAGATATGCATCCAGCAACATCAATTTTACTAAAATCGGCCTAGTAGAACTCTCGAAAAAAGAAATACAAAACCATAAAGTTCTGAACCATTACTAAGGTGTAAAACATTGTTTTCACTGTATTTACCACAGCAGTGCAACAAGTAAATATAGTAGTACCTCATGTCAGCTGACTTTTACAACATTTAACATAAATATTGTTTTGGTGTTTGCATTTTTAAGAATGAAAGCGTTATAATTGATTCTAAGGTTATGCCTGAGATAGGGTGTAGTTTGAAATGAATATAAATCGTTGTTCATATTGGTTTAATCTGAAATTTGATTATTTCAACACTACCAAGTATTCTATTTTAACACACTTACAAAATGAGGAAGCACAAAGTCCATTTCAGAGGTATTATCAAATAAACTATATACTCTGCTATATACACACGTGTATTATATACAGTAGAGCGTGACGAAAAAATTCGTGACGGTAACATAACATTTTTTAAACGCGGTACGCCTAAAGAAGTTTTTACTTCAATATGATATGAATAAATTTGTAATCATCATCGTGTAATACAATTTAAGGCACTTTAAGTTATTCTGCTCACAATTTTGGAATAACTGAATGGAATTCCAAATTAATAATAAGGACTAGAGAGAAATATAGTGAAAAAATCGTTCAATGTGGCAACACTGGACGATTGGTTAGTTAGTCAACTGCGTGAAATACCTTGTATAAGTAATGTGGTGTAACAATGATATAAGAAAGTGTTGATAACCGCCAAGGGTTTTATCTATCCTTACAAAAAAAAAAACTTAACAGTATATATTCAGCTGAGTTTATCTAAATCTTACTGCGTCATAAAATTCTTAAAAAGAGAAATAACGAATCTAGCGAAAAAAACAAGCAGCATTTGGTTTTGGTACGACAAAATGTATTAAACACAGTTGTAGCCTCCTCTCCCCCCCCCATATAAAAGCTACATTTCTTTTTTACAGTAACCTAAATTAGGTTTCATAAAGTCGCCGTCATAAAGTCAAATTATATTTACTCTTTTCGCGCGACTCCTTAAATATTTTGTATACAAATATCATTTAACAGTCGGCTGCCGTAAACAACACATCAGAGTTTGTGTATTATGTATTGCTGTCCGTTGTCATAGCAACGGGCTTTAAACAGTAAACACGGACCATTTGTTTACTTTTGCTTCCTTCGGCAGAGAACGGAATAAATTATTGACTGTTGCGTTACGTAAACGAGAACGGCAAGCGGACGTTACAGTAGAATTTGGTTAGTACATGTTGATGGTAGTTTCCGCAATCAGAGATATTCCGTTTGTCGAGTCGTGTAAACGTTGAGTCGGACAACACTGATATGTTTGCAGACAACGGAGTGCATGACAAAAACTTCACTTTTTTTAGTATTAAAAAAAAAACACGAGCCGAAGTCTCGAAAAGTGTTCCATCTTTTATCTTGTTCAATGTTCAATGGTAAACATACTGTGACTAGAGACTGTAAGTTAGAACTTTAGGCTATTTTTTTTTCATCTATCTAAAATACATTGTTGCATCGAATACATGTGGATCCTTGTTATACATGAGGATTGATTGTACCTATGGACTCATACAATTCGCATGTGTTTATAAAACTATAAATACTTTGTAGTTTGATGTAAATTACACTAAACATTAAGTATTTCTCTCTATTATATAAACAAGTTTTTATACTTCCTCTTCTCATAATTATTATATAAAAAAGTTTTTTTACTTCTTCTCATAATTATAAAGTAATAAGAATAGATTAAATACGTGCATTGCGTATCGGTGACCATTGCATAACTTCCAGGCGCCGTGTATTGCGTAGATGCGACGTATTGCATAACTTTCAGGCGCACAAATTCATGAAGTCGATTATAAAGTCGAATTCAAGTCGAAAAAATTAAGAAAAAATAAAGTTGAACGGGGCGCCCCGGAGATCGCGAAGTGGGGTGGGGGTTGGCGAACGGAGCGAACGAGTAGGAGGCAAAACTTGGTATGTTTTATAAAATTCTATAAAGTGAACATTTTTCTGTACCGGTTTTGTTAGCAGTTGTTACACATATTCTATTAAGTGATGTTAAGTTTTTTTGTAAAAGTACGGTAATAACTGACTCCGGCAATAGTGTTTATTTACGCTTACTTCAACCGATGTCATTCAAAAGATATGTGTAATATTTCTACAGTTGTGTAAAATCAATTTGAAATATTATTTGTTGTAAATTAAATAAGATGTGAATTGAGTTCAAGTTTAAAGTGATTATGGCGTTTAGAAATAGAATTGAACATTACAATTACGTATTAGGTACAGCATTTTATCGCGCATTCGTTGGTAAGACGGTGTGTTGTAAACTTTAATCCGACATTCTGTTTTAGGTTATGCTATTAACTCGGACACATTTAAACATTTGAACGAGTTTATTGTCATTGTAAACATGAAAAGAACTGGACACATTTGTTCTAGTTTGGAACATAGATTTTCATATTTTGTCCAAATTGCAACTATATAATGATGGTTTAGGACTAGTTTTCAAGGAACTTCTTTCGTCAGAGCCGTTTTTGGTGAAATCTGATTATTGGTCCCTTGTGGCTTTCTCGAAATGTCAAGCAATTATTCCGAAGCAAATTATTGGCTAAAGGTTGTGAATATCTGAAAACTATTTAGTGAATAGTGAAATTCATGGGTCTATTTTTGGTGCGTTAATATTGAAGAACTATTAATATTATGAGGGTCCAGAGCATATTAAAACGATAGCTGAAATCAGTGTACATTTCTAACTTCAAATTGTTTCACTTTGATCTGCGTCTAACTTTAAATGACTATTAAGTTTTAATTTCTTTAAAATAAAAATAACAAAATTGTACGGATACAAATATTTTAGACGTTTATCACTTATCAAGTGCTAATAATATGTTTGTTTTTTATTGCTATGTTATTTAGAAGCTTCATGGTATTTGTAGAAAGATATGGTTTTGTAATGGCTATTTTTAGAGTTGTAATGAACCGATTTCAATTAATATGGTGTTGTTAAAATGCGTTCATCAAGTGAGATTAAAATAATTGACATAGAACAGATTTTTAGAAAAACGGAATGTAGAAAGCGGCAGTATTACCTAATAGTAAGTAAGGAATGTTCGTAAACTGAGTTTCGGTGAGAAAATGTGGGAAATTTGGTAAATATTATGAATAATTTAGAATTTTTTTCAATACGAGCTTTCCAACGGAAGCCCACTACATTATTGACAACGGTCAAGTAGAACTATAGAAATAAGCGTTTTACAAAACATATAGACCTAACCTATTCTGGTTATAACAGTTTCACAGGTTAAGACTTGAACGTAACTCTATCCGTTGTATCATGTTTACATAAGGCTTTGGTTAAAATAGAGATTTTTATTTAGAAAATAAAAACTAAGTATAGAGCTTCCACAAACTTAGAGTTAAATTCATCAAAATCAGTCTGTGAATTTAAGCAAACTTGTTTTGAATACCAAGATCAAGAATGTTCAAACCCGTATTTTTAATATCGTTTTCCCAGTTGGTTTTCGTTAGAATGTTTACTCCCATTGAAACAGCACGACAAAACAAACCTGGGTGGAGTAGTTTTCTTTTTATTTGTGGTCGTCTCGATGTAACAACAAATTGTATTACTTTCTCTCTCTCTCTCTTTGATATTATCATGTGACTGCCTTCATTCCACTTCTGGTTCTACTTTAATCTAGTAAAAGTGCTGAAGAAATTGAGAAGCACACGCACAGGTCCAATCCTCATGCATCATCTTAAACGTGTCACCTTGTCTTCGAAATTAATTTTCTTTTTATCTGTGTCGGTACAGATAATTGTGTTACGAGAACAGAACGCCTTTACTCATTTCTAACCGAGGGTGGATTTAATTTTGTAAAACCTGGCTGTGTTATTTTAACAACAGCCATTATGCCGTCTGTTTGGCCAAAGCTGTCTTGAACATGTTGGGCTTAGTTAACCAGCTATTTGATAGGCTATTATTATTAAAGTGTAAACTTCTATAGGGCATCGCGTCCAAAACATTTTGCGGGCGGTGAATCGATTTTACCGTCACGCTCTACTATATATATACTACTACACAGCAGAGTATATAGTTTACTTGGTAATACATCTGAAATGGACATTGTGCTTCCTCATTTCGTAAGCTGTGTTAAAATAGTT
>JAGFPH010000098.1:66137-78066 GCA_018207615.1 Philaenus spumarius
TTTTGCTTGTTAAAACAAACAGATATCTTTTGGGGAACGGTACTAACTTAATCCAAAGTATCTTTTGACGTTATCGGAAATTTTGAGTGTCCCAAAGTGCTTGACCTAAAAAATTGCTTCTAAATCGATTTCGTAAATTTTATTTTTACTCCTCCATCTTAGAAAATGTTGTAAAAATCAAATTTACGAAATCGATTTGGAAGCAATGTTTTAGGTCAAGCACATTAAAATAAACATTTTTTGTATCTTGATTGTTTTCTAAAAGCTCTTCCTTTTCGAGATATTAGCAACTTTATGTCGTTTTATTTCAACACGTTTAGGGCCGCCATTTTGTTTTGGATATTCCGATTTTTATTTTCTTTATGTCATTTTCCTAGTCTTAAATAGACCTTTAAAATGAGGTATCACATGACCATACTTCCCATTTAAAAATTTTGAGTTGCCCCCGAAATCCCCAATTTTTGGGGACACTAAAAATTTCCGATAACGGCAAAAGATACTTTGGATTAAGTTATTATCGTTCCCCAATAGATATTTGTTTGTTTTAATAAGCAAAAAAATTAAAGGAGGGGGGTTGATTTTTTTTTACACAGTATAGTAGAGGGTGACGCGTGTCGAAAAATTCATAACGGTAAAATCTGATTCAGCGCCTCATATTTTAGACGAGGTGCACCTATAGAAGCTTACACTCCAATAATAAATACAATGAACCACTATACTTGTCATTCTCACAAAACCAAATGGAAATAAGTAATTATTGTACAGACAATACAATTAAAGAAAGACGCAACGAGAGTGCATCTTTATCTAGGACAATAAATAATTTAATTTCAAGATTTACATTCGATAATCGAATTCACGTCGCACCGACTTACTTTGCAAACCGTTCCGTAAGTATCAACAATAAAAGATGCACAACCCCGTTTTACAATTTATGTATTATTTATCAGACGGTAAAATGTATTCGACGCATTGATACTATTTATCACCTCGCTTCAGCTTTTATCCCAACCTTACTCACTGCATTCTAAATCACGGCATCACTTCGGTGCATGTATGTGTTTATTATATTGAGTTTGGTTATGCAGTCTGAAATAGGACCACCTATAGTCGGAAACGTGACATTATTTGCGTGATGTGAATGCTTATTGTGCATGTTGCAGACATACTTGTATTCAGTTTTATATATTTTCTATTGTTCATCTAGTAGTTCGAATAGATACAGTTCACCTCTTATCACTCACTTTAGTTAGTTTTTTGGCATTTTATTTTATATAATTTATATAGGCCTACTAATTAATTGTCGGTATTTATATATCTATTTACTATACTAATATTATAAAGAGGTAAAATTTGTTTGTTTGTATGTAGGGGTAATTTTTGGAACTACTGAACCGATTGAAAAAATAGTTTTACTAATAAAAAGCTTCATCATCGCTGAGTAACATAAGCTATAATTCATTTTGATAAAAACATTTTTTATTTTAATATTTGTAAATTTAATCAGGAAAAATTCTTAGGTTATACTAGACCGATGAACCAATACATATTTCTTAAAAGTATTTACATTCACTACCATAGCAACCAATTTAATGAAATTGGTAAAACAGCTGTTTGTTCTAATATTTTCAACTTTGAAGCAATTATTTGTATTTCAAACGTTTAGGTTAGGTTTTTATTCAAGTGTAGACCTGAACCTTACTGGTTTTTATAATGTTTATTATAACTGCTGTTATAAAATTTACGAAATAATTTGATTTGAACATTTAACATTATTTACCATGACACACTAGGAATGCGCGTTAAATGTATGTGTGTTTGTACAAGTGGTTCGTGATAAATCTTGCTTGTATACAGCACAATTAATTAGTGTATACGCAAGCAAAGGTTTGTCTGTTTAACACGACCCCCGTTATGAAACCCACTTAAATGAGAGACGAGGAACGGGAGGGGTAGGTTATGGCCGTTAAGGGAATTAAATGTCCCATAAGATGTTCTTACAGTGTATACAAAGATTTTATTTATGGAATGTATTCCCTCAACTTCAACTAAAGGCCAATATACAAACCTAGTAATTTGTATTGTGTACCAACTATTCATTTCCGTATAAAGTGATAAGTTGAGAAATATTGTTTCAGAAGAGATTTTCTGCAAATTTGAAACGTAAAACGATTGTATTATGCCACCTTACATTGTAAACCGAAGAATATATCACACTTAAGAATTACATACATTTAAATTGTAGTGTTGGAATAATTTTGTTACATTCTCCCTTTGTGTTCATATAACTAACGATTGAGTCGTCAAATTCTTTACATCGAAAACTAAATGACACTAGTTAAAAAGCAAGGCTCTTTATATACCTACAATTTGCTAATAAACCAGGACTGTAACAGAAATGTTTAAATGTTGAATAATTGTTTAAAAATATTATAATGTTTATTTTAATAAACAAAAGAAAGAAGTCGCGGGACTGTTGACAGAAGTAAAAACTGTAATGAATGTAAGTCGTTGATCATATTGGTTTAATCTGAAATTTGATTATTTTAACTATTTTAACACAACTTACAAAATGATTAAGCACAATGTTCATTTCAGAGGTATTACCAAGTAAATAATTTTAACACAACATACAAAATGAGAAAGCACAATATCCATTTCAGAGATGTTATCAAGTAAACTATTTTAACACAAGTTACGGAATGAGGAAGCAAAATGTCCATTTCAGAGGTATTACCAAGTAAACTATTTTAACACAATTCACAAAATGAGGAAGCACAATGTCCATTTCAAACGTATTACCAAGTATAAACTATTTTAACACAACTTACAAAATGAGGAAGCACAATGTCCGTTTCAGAGGTTGTATCAAGTAAACTATTTTAACACAACTTACAAAATGAGGAAGCACAGTTTATGCAATATTATCTTCAGGAAAATGATATTGTTATCATAACATCAAAGCAGGTTATTAATTTGTTAATACTGTATTAGGAATAAGTAGGTTGTATGTTATTTTCCTGAACTTTGATTGTCCATTACTTTGAAACGAAGTAAGATATTAAGCTCTAGTTTGCGTCATTTTGTTTTTCTTTTAATAATATCCCACACACGTTTTATTAGTGTATTACATAACCTACATTTATATTTGAAATTGTTAACCCCACCCCCTACCCCTTTCAAGCCCCCCAAAATCATATAGGGTCGGATATGTCAAAAAATGTGTCCTGTTATGCAACACAAGATATATACAATGTTTTGTTAACTTCATTTCAGTAACAAAATTAATTAGGGGGGTAAAGGGACTTTATGAACACTCTGTAGAATAGTAGAGCTTGACTGTAAAATTCGATTCCACGCCCGCAAAATCTTTTAGACTCGGTGCGCCTATAGAAGTTTTCACTTCAAAAAGAACCAATAAAATAATGTTTTTTAAAAAAAAATATTAAAAAATTTTAATATATTATGTATGTACATGCACTCTGTGTTAAGGAACAAATTGCACGTACCTGTGAGCTAAATAAAACCCAAGATGTCGTTTTCATTCTTTTATAGACTAAGTTAAATATTTTAAAAAACTTTGTACATTTTTAAGAAAAGAAGTCATGTATAATCCATGAAAATACAACGAAGAATGCATATTTTGACTTTTAGCGAAGAATGCATTAACTGTATATACAATTTAAATATAGGTATGCCTACTGTTACAGTTTTAACACTAAATGAAAATAATACATTTTCTAATAATACTCAAAATAAAGTGAAGGAAAGCATCTAGATTAACATTTACCAAGTATTGTAGGCTCAAAAGAAAACGCAATTTCATCAGCAAGACACTAAGTGAATCCCACATTTAAACACTAATGAACGCTGAAACGGGACAATAACAGTGTGAAAAGTGAGCTGACATTCGTCGCCAGACTATTAAGTCGTTACGACTATGCTAATTATGCCAAGATCATAGCCTATTAATTATATGTGTGCTAATGGTCGATAGCATGTGTGATTTACGGTCGGTCGCTCATGTAAATGTTAATAGCGGACAGGTTGGGTATGTATAGGTGCAATACCCCGCAGTATACCACCGGTTCATCATTAATAATTCATACATATGATTTATGTAAATCTTCGTAGTGTGTGTTGAAGACACGTTGCAAGTGTTGGGATAAGTAGAAGTATATTGTTTTGATAGATGCGTTGCAGCCGGCAAAATAGATAATTAAGACGTATTGTTATATCGGAGTGAAATGAGAAACTACGTGGTCCAGGAGTAAAATATAAAATCTTATATTTATATTTTATAGGAACGAGAGAGTTAACTTTGATTTAGTTTTAAAGTTCGGTTTCGGTTTTAACAATCGCTGTCCGTATGTCTGTCCAAGTCGATCGTTACCCATCTCGATGAAATTTAGTGCCTGGTTAAAGGATGCCAGACAGACTTGTTTCCAACAATAATCTGAATTTAAAACATGTTTTAAATGCATTTTGAGGGTTAAATTTTTATAAACGAAAACATTAATATTTTATGGTACTCTCTTTTGGAGATATTTTAAAAGTTCTGTATTTAAGGATTACGCATTTTAAAATTATATTAAGGCGAGGATTTATAGAAATTGATGCTACAACCTTAATATTGGGGATAAATTAATTAAAACATGTTTTACATTCATGACACAGGGCCTAATGCCATCTTCTTTCATTGTTCCTAACAACGAGTGTATAATTTAATTTATTACCATTATGGTTATTGTTTTTGGTTAGTTAAATATATTCAGAATTTGACGTGTTAATGCATTACTGTTAATAATATTTCATTACAAATAAAAGTGACATTACATTTTTGTCACATTTAATGCTCTTATTTCACCGAATGCTAATGTGTAACTTATTTAATTATCATAATACTAATTGAGGATAAAATTAAAACTTGAACTGGACTTATAAGAAATAAACTCTATATAAATAATAAACAAAACACAATTTCTTGCAAAAACCGTTTAAAGTCAACAATAAGTTTTAAGCATTCAACTTTTTGGAAGTGATAACTTCTATTGGCCCGTTGGGCACTTTCTTTTGACTATGTTTCTGAAATCTCGCGTCACGAACTTTTTGCGTAGGCACAAGTCAGAGCGTGGAGAGGGAATGTTCGATACATATTATATATAGACAAGTAAGCGCGTACTTCCGTGTTAAAATGTAGCCAGTTTCAAACGTTATCCTGAAGGAAATTCGCCCGGAAACCGTGCTCTTTCTTACCGCGACCGGTATACAAAATTACAATTTATATAAACTTCGCGCTATTATAGACTATTAATGACACATTTTGACATACAAATTAGAAACCATTCCCCTACTCTTTCATTTCAACTGCCTGTTAAAGTCTAAGAAGGGGAGCGTTTCTGATCGAGGCCGATTTTCCCTACCGCGCCTAAAGAAGTTTCACTTCAAAAATTAATTATTCCAAATTGTTGTTGTAAAGTGTAAAATAATGATTTTCTTAATTACCTGTATGTACTGTAGTTCCATATTTTATTTACATTTATTTTAAAAAGAAGTTTTGTACAAATGTAATTGCTAATTACAACATATTTTTGTTTCTTAAGACTTTTGTTACAAGTATACAAGCATATTGTAAGCCATTTTGGTTTACCTAGATAACAAATTGAAATATGCATAGTAAACTGACAGCGAAAATAGCACAGTTTAAACACACAGTATTTGCCTTCAAAATTGATCGATTTTATGATATACCAATCGACTGAATGATATATCAAACAAAAAATCTGACAAAATAATTTCAAAATTAAAATTTAACTTTAAGACTGCGTAGGCTAACCACAAAAGTAATGATAATCTATTTGTATGGTTTGCTCTATACGTATAGTGGAAACTTACGCCTGACAGAAGATATTCCCTTTTCTTCGCCCTACCATAATCGTACATCCTAATGGCTTACCTTGTTGTCCATATATCTTGAATATTCATTTCTTTTATTCTGTGTATAATCGACCTATTTACAAATTTAATTTTCGTAAATTAATTCTTCTTTTTCTTTGATAAAGCCGTATGAAATTAATATAATTTTAGCAAACCTTATACAGATGTTCCGTACTTAAAGTGTCAAACTTCGGGAACTGTTTCTATTGGTGAAAATCAAGAACAAATTACTTTTTCAAAAACGCTTCGTTTCCCAGATACCCGCCATTTGGGTTTTTTACAAAATAGTTTATATCTAGAAAACGGTTTGATCGATTGAGTTTACCCTAACAATTATCTATACTAGGAAAAATAAGCTATTATATCCAATAATGCGATTCAAAATGGCGGTAATTTGAAATTTCAAAATTGTATAGTCCTTTTAAGTACCTATTGGATTGTGTAATTGTCAAAACAATTGGATGAAGGAGTTAAGTTTGTTTACTGTGTTGGTATAGGATCCCGGGTTGAACAAACCACAGCTACATAACTTAACTATTATCCTTCATTCGATTGTTTTGACAGTTAAACCATCCAATAGGGAATTAAAGAGTTACAAAAAAGGCATCTTGAATTTTTTAAATGTATGGTTTGGACTAATTTGGGTTTAATATTTTAAAATAACTGCCATTTTGAAACGTGTTCTCTAGATATAATTTGTTTTGTAAAAGATTTCAAAACTGCGAATATGTGGATAACAAAGCGTTTTTTGTGGGGGGGGGGATTATTCTTCATTTCCTCTTTATTTTGCCCCATAGAACCAATTCCCGAAGTTAGTCACTACTTACGGGACATCTGCATATTTAGTTAATTTATTTACGAAGATTTTACATTTTGGTACGAACATTGAGTGCCGTTTGTTTAGTCTTCGACAATGTTATTATTTTGTTAACTGTTGGTCATATTCAGCTGCGTATGGTATGTATATGTTCCTTGAAATAACATCTTCAAGAAATTTTTATTTTTGGGATACTGACAATATATTTTCTAAAAACAACTAATGCTACTCAGGAATGTCATCAATCATTCATCAGTGAAGGATTTATCTAAATAGTTCAGTAGTATTTTAGTTTACCCCGAACATGTGCACAATCAAATACAATCTACAAATACACGAAGTTGGCCTATTTATAACATTTGACTATATACATGCGTGATACACTGAAATTAATTAATTACGTAATCAGTTTTAAGTCAATCATTAAAACTGCAAACAGGTTATTTTTATTACATATTGTATTTATATTAACAAGGTTAACAGTCCATGTTCAGCAACTTTGTGTTTTAAGATAACAAGCTTATCGCTTCAAAGTTCATTTTTCAAAGAAAATCTGCGGTTTCTGAGGAGTCAAAGTAAATTAGTTTAAGACTTTCAAGAAAAATCCTCTTTGATAATTTGCTTAGCACTTCTTTCCTTTGAACTGTAATTTTCAGGCGTATTTCCTTTTCTGATTAATTAAACAAATTTTAATTACGCCCTAAACCCGTGTGACTTAATGTCGTTTTAATTTTTAAATTATTCTGAAAGCAGACGAGAGGTAACAGGAAAGGGTAATGGTAGATTTATTATGTAATTGCGATTTCGTAACAATTAACCGTCTTAAAGTAGGGCTTTTGTTTTTCTGCTCGAAAATTGTTTTGGTAGAAGAACAAAGAATAAAAATAAAGAAGAACAATTTTATCAAGAGTTTATTTTGCAAGAAGTGATATATTAGTGAATATGTAGTTTTAATAATTTATAGAATTTTTTGAAGTTTAAACTTCTATAGGCGCACCAAATCCAACAAATTTGTATACATTTGTGTATAGGAGAGTATATAGTTTTCTTGTTGCTGTGAGTGAATCGGATTTTACCGTCACGCTCTATTATTCCGCCACATTCTATTAAACGGCCGTCACGCATTTACTCATGCATTTTCTGAAACGCTCTATCTATTCCGTCAGTTTGAAAAAAAATTGGTCTTGCCGAGATTCGAACCAGCAGAGTCCACCCCCATAGACTAGCGCTTTAGCCGGCTAGGCTATAATCGCATTGCTAATTTGGTATGTTTGATTTGGGTATGTAAATGTAACAGATTGTCCTGCATCATAGGCTTAACCTGTTAATGTTAATACAATGTATGGTTTAATTAGTAATACTTCTGAAATGGACATTGTGCTTCCTCATTTCGTAAGTTAAGTTAATTAATAAAACGTTCACATTTCTCTCGTGTGGTTTTAAGCACACAATTACACTTTTTTTGTTCTGTGGAATAGAGAGTACTGTTTGCAACAAATAATATGATATTTGTTTTACATCTTGTTGATTGTTTTTAGCAAAGTAGTAGTAAAAATGTTTCCTAAGTTGATTTGTTTTATTGTAAAAACAATGTTTACAATATATGGATTAAATTTGTTGTATTCATTCGTTTGCGAGATTCACCCGTAAAAATGTATTAACCTAAATAAAATTTTCATTTGAAAAACATTTTACAATTTGACATTCACTGATGTTACACATAAATCTATAACTTTAAAAAATGTTATGTTATTAGCTATTTTAGAAAGTTATTTAGTTATAAATTTTACTTTTTTGTCGTTTAGAAAAAAATACCAAGAAAAAGAATGACATACGGTGATCGTTCTAAAGGAAAACACGTTGTTTTTCGTTAAAAAAAGTAGAAAGAATAGATCATGTACCGAGAGAGCACAATGGCACGCAAGAGGAAATGTTAAACTGACAAGTTTTGCCAAGACAAACTCTAAAACCTAGGTGGGGAATCGGCTACGCTATTTCAAGTTGGCAACACTGTAAGGAAGCGCGGTGGTAAAAACAAGACAGCAGTCAAAAATGGGAAAATTTTTTTAAATAATTTTGTTTTGTAGAACAGGATTTTCTGAACACAGATACCAAATAGTATGGAGTAAAACATCAATGTTTATGTTTTACAGTAATTTTTGTAAACCATTACACCTAGGTTTAGCGTTCCCAAGGCTCAGTGTTGTTAGTGTTTCCTATGTTAAATTTTATATAATGTGCTGTTAGAAGTTCAAAAAAGAGCCAGGAAGGCAAAAACGGCAAAAGAAGACCGGAATATGTGGAAAAAGAACAAGAACTCTCTATGGAGCTGGGCTTTTTTTTAATAATCAAATAAGGAAAACTACAGTATTATTTTACATGGTCTTTGGCTTCCGAAAGTTGTGGTTTTTTAGACTTAGGTACACTTTTTCCTCAATTATGAACCGATTTTCATAATTTTTTTTGTATGTTCCTGATAATCTAAGAAATAAAAATAGGAACCAATTTCCATAAGAAAAAAAAAAACTTTTTGATTTAAAAAATATTGTGTGTTGAAAAATTATAAAATATTTTGTAAAGTTTTTAAAGTTTTTTTTTTGCATTTTTGCTCCCTATTATTGTAGATAATGATATATAAAATTAGGCAAAAAAAACTCAAGTTGATAGGTTAATATTATTTGTAAAAGTTATGTGTACCGAAAAATTGCTGTTTTAACATGGACGAGATAGGGACTGCTGTCTTACCTAACGCAAATAAAACATACCCAGAGAGCACGCAGCCGTGCTAAGTGTAACCGCCGAAGGATAGCCTGACGTTTTAAGCCGTTCAACTTGGCGATGCTGGATGGGTGATTTGACTCAAACGCGTCCAGTACTTATTGTTGTACTTGCATCAATGACCTTAGTTAGCTGCAGACTTTTTTATCACACTATGCAGGCTAGTGGGAAAAAAACTGTTGCCTCTGGTCTATAATTTGGTTTTTGAGAAACCTATAAAACAATAAAAAGTTATAATAATAGCAATTAATTAAAACTAAATACACAGTTAATAACAACTACAAACGTTTAGTTGTTAAACCAATGATTAAAACCAAATGAAATTACTATCATCAGAAACAAAATGCAAAATTCCCAGATTTTGTTTAATCTGTATAATTACTGCATTACACGACAAACCTGTGTTTATTGTTCCGGTAATGAACGTGTGCCTGGCCCGCACAATGCTGTGTCACGTGTCAATATATACCTTTGCTAAATGTCAACCACTTCTTTACCGCTCTCTTTATTTTATGTCATCATTTTTGTAAAAGGGCACTTTAAGCCAAGAAGGTCATTGCTGCGATAGCACTGAAGGTCATACGAAGTTATTTGGCAACGTTTATTGCGAACGAAGTAGCATTTTTGTTTGTTTTTATGAGTTGGCGGTTGTGCGAATGCGTGTATGTGCGTTTGTTACACTACACTAAGAACGATTGTGTAATCCTCCAACTCTTGGTTCCTGGAAATCTTAAAACTAACTTGGGTTATAACTTATCTGAAGTCCTAAAGGGTGTGAAGACATGGGATTTTTATATTCACAAAATAGATTATTATACAAACAGGTAACATAGTTCATAGTAAAGATTAAATTAAAAAAACAATATTAAACTGAAAGTTTTCCACGACAACCCCACTCGCATTTTTTATATTTTATTTCTAATATAGGAGTAAGATCATATCCTCAAATCTGAGATTTCAAATAATATTTATAATTAGAAATACAAATAGTTTCAAACTATAAAATCACTTCTTAGTGGAAATACCACTTAGAAATAGCAAACATGGAAGTTTAGAGGTGTTAAAGTAATCCGCTGACTTACGTAGTGGTCAAATACCATGTTTCTATACTATTGGGCTGGGTGAGCGAAGCGAGCAGGGGTTGGAGACCTCTGGAGTAAAGAATGTAATATTAGTTGAGCCGGCCATTCTCTGTGTCACTCACACCTGGCGCTGAGGATTGTTGAGTCCACAGAATTTTACATGTTCTGTGGTTGAGTCACAATCGGGTGGAAATTTTCAGCCAGCGCTGCCTAACGGCTGCCGCGTTAAGCTCGATTTGGCGGCAACCAACCGGGCAGACTATTCTCCATAAGCGTTGAGCTTCTTATAAGTTCTTTATTCGTTGGTATTACACACACAATAACAACAATAGCGGTACCTGCTTTAGTTTATTACAATTATTGTCAAGAGAATATTATGTGAAAATTAGATAGTTTGATCATCCTCGACATTTTTCATTTCAATTTTTAAATGTATAATCGACCTACAGATTCCTTCATTCATTAAATTACACAAATATTTTAGGTTAGACCAAATCACCTCAAAATCGTGCCAGCAAACTTTGGACTATATATTTACTTAATTTATTTACGAATATATTTCACTAGCTGACCCGTACGGCTTTGCCCGTGGTGGTTGGTATTTTCAGTCTTTTTAACGTAATTGTATTCTTTTTAGGTGTTCAGTCAGTGAGTGGTATTTGGCTTTTATATATATAGATCTCAAATAATAAAAGCACTATTGTCATAATAATAAAAGATCTGAAATTATGATTTTAGTAACTTTGATCCCCCAAACCCCTCTTAAAATTTCGAAATTTTTCATACCCTTTCTTATTGAGCACCTATGGTCCTAGAAGAAGCTACATACCAAATTGCATTCCAATCCGTTCGGTAGTTTTGAAGAAATCGTGATTTAATAAATTTGATCCCCCAAACCCCCCTAAAATTTCCAATTTTTTAAAACCTTTTTTAGTGAACACTTATGGCCCTAGATGAACCTACATACCAAATTTCATTCCAATATTTTCGGTAATTTTGGAGAAATCGTGATTTAGTAATTTTTACCCCCAAATCCCCCTAAAATTTCCAATTTTTTAAAACCCTTTTTTAGGGAACACTTATGGCCCTAGAGGAAGCTACATACCAAATTTCATTCCAATCCGTTCGGTAGTTTTGAAGAAATCGTTTTTTAATAAATTTGATCCCCCCAAACCCCCCTAAAATTTCGAATTTTTTCAATCCCTTTCTTAGTAAGTACCTATGGGCCTAGAGGAAGCTACATACCAAATTCCATTCCAATCCGTTCAGTAGTTTTGAAGAAGTTATTTTTTAATAACTTTGATCCCCCCCCCCC
>JAGFPH010000098.1:78166-104611 GCA_018207615.1 Philaenus spumarius
TAAAATTTCGAATTTTTTCAAACCCTTTCTTAGTGAGCACCTATGGCTCTAGAGGAAGCTACATACCAAATTTCATTACATCCGTTCGGTAGTTTTCAAGAAATCGTTTTTTAATAACTTTGATCCCCCAAACCCCCTCTAAAATTTCGATTTTTTTTCAAACCCTTTCTTAGTAAGCACCTATGGGCCTAGAGGAAGCTACATACCGAATTTCATTTCAATCCGTTCTGTAGTTTTTGAGAAATCGTGATGAGTGAGTCAGTGGTATTTCGATTTTATATATATAGATTATGTTATCAATAATATTAAATACAGTTACAGGCTAAATCTGTTATACCTAGATATATGGTTAGTTATGTACCTGTGTTTATAACTAACTAACAACTTTGTGAACTGAAGAGAGTTGGTTAAACCCCAATACCTGACTAGAGTTCTAGAGTTGAACTGAATGTGCAATTTTGACTGTCTGAGCAGCAGCTCAGCTGATGGTGTCGTATTTAAGTTGTACTACGCTTGTCCCATTTAATGTGAAAAAAAGATTGGACATCATTTGTGATACATTGTTTATTTATTTATTTTGCATTGTTTATTTTGACAAATACCAGAATTTGTAAAAAAAAACACAAGTAAAATACTTAAACAAACACATTGTTCTAAAATATAGAAGTAAAACACAGTTTTCATAAGAAGGAGCTTAAAAATAAAGACAAAAATAATAGCAATTGACAAAAAATACACAACATTTAGACAAGTGTACTTGAATGTACTGTATGTTTAATGCGTTACTAAAAAAAGGTTACTACTTTTTTGAAGCTAAGTAATTTTTAAATATATACTGTGTGTTTAATCCGCTACTAAGAAAAGATTACCACGTTTTTGAAGCTAAGTAATATTTAAATAAATACTGTGTGTTTAATGCGTTACTAAGAAAGGATTACCACTTTTTTGAAGCTAAGTAATTTTTAAATAAATACTGTGTGTTTAATCCGCTACTGAGAAAAGATTACCACGTTTTTGAAGCTAAGTAATTTTTAAATAAATACTGTGTTAAACAATACTAAACAATCCGCTACTAAGAAAAGATTACCACGTTTTTGAAGCTAAGTAATTTTTAAATAAATATAAAAGTTTAAATACAATTTATACTTTTAGAATTCTTTGTTCTGAAGCTAAGTAATTTTTAAATAAATATAAAAGTTTAAATACAATTTATACTTTTAGAATTCTTTGTTCTGCACGAAGATAACAAAATACATTCCCATTTAGGCCTACTATGTCTCTCGATTACTGTTTTCCAATTTTAACTACCATAATAAAATATTACATTTTGCAACTGGGCCCTCGATTGTAGAGCTTAAAAACCAATAAAACAAGAACACGCTATTTGTTAAAACGTTGTCGTACATTTACTTTTTATTTTTTTTACATCTATTAAGAAGAAACTGTACACGAAATTGTAATGTCGGAGCACATGTCGCAGCTTTTACAAAAGACTGGGAGGTTTTTAAACAGAATAAATGGACAAGGATTGTGAAAGGGGTGAGTATTCCCTAGTAAAATAAGCTGCATTATAAATTCAACTTTTGTGTGCAATTCCATTTCCCTTATTGTTGTAATTAAAATCTCTGGGGGAAGAAAGATTAACATATAAAACTGGTATTTTAATGACTGCGAGGCTGCTTTCTGCCTTCCCATCTTCTCTTTAACATTATTATTTACATTATTTTTCATATAATTAATTTGCTCGCTTTTAAATTTTTTTCAAATTTATTGCAGCAGTGTATTTTTATTTTATTTGTGTGGTGAGTTAACGCAATTTGTTTAAACGCTTTAAGTCGGGCGTTTAATTCGTTGAGTATAGGTTCGAATCTGATTATTTACGTTTGCTTTTTCCTATGTTATTCCATTTCCTACCCTTGAATAGTCGTGCCTCACAGTGTGGCATTCATGAACTACTTCGGAGTAATATTAAATGTATGTTTGTGAATCAACTCCTGTAAAATCGAGTGTACGCCTGTATCGTACGTACGTGAGTAACAATATATCACAAGTGTGGATTAAACTTTGGTGTTATGTTTACAACTTCAATCAATAATATAATGTCTTGAGAAGTTGATTGTGTTAATAACTGTTACAGGAATAATATATAACCTAATAACAATATCTAATTCATAGACTAAAAGTGTTTGAACATGGGGTGGGTATATTACTCAGGTTTGAAATTGTACAATGGACTGCCTCAGTATTTGAAAGAAATTGATTCTCAGTGTGAATTTGAAAACAACTTAAAAAGTTAAATCACTGAGCGGGCATTTTACTCAGTGAGAGAGTACTTGACAAGTAGTCCTTGAGGATATTGTTCTTTGCTTCTAACCATAATCATGTCTTATATATTTTGTATATATATTGTATATTTATCGTTTAAACTAATTTAAACTATTGCACTTATTAAAATGTTAATGTATTTTGTGTATATATGTAGAATAAGTGTAGGACAACTCTTATGCTTACTTCAGCTTTGCTGAACTGTGTATGCCGTAAATGAATATGTATTCGTTTAACTTCGGAAACATTCGTACATCGTCGTATATCATATAAAAACATAATGTACTACGTTCATATAATTATATTCTATTCTTCATTATAATATTAATAACTTATAAATCTTTGATATATCAATATGAAGTAAAAATCAATTAAAAGATAATATTTTTATCTTTATTTTGATATATTATAATGTATATAAATACATTATAGTGCTTAAATAAATTAATTGTACTCATTCGCCAGTTAAAAATGCCATTATAGTTAGGTGTAGGCCTAGATGAAGTTTGTTATTTTTAAAAAGTATTTTTTTAAACTAATTATGTGTTTCTGATATGTATCTAATTAATTTTCATGTGACTTTTCACGGGGGCTTACTAGTACGACAATAAGTTGAGTACAACTCTGAAAAAAAATTGTACTACTACTTTGCTATAAACAATAAACAAGATGTAAAACATATATGATTTGTTGCAAACAGCATTCTATTCCAGGAACTCTATAAAATAGATCCGACAATGATCTTAATAATGTTAATAAATACAGTTATCTTTAAGGTTCTTTCAATCTACTTTTGTAACTGTTTGCAACTAATGCAAACATTACATTTTGGAGTTTGTTTTGTAAGGGGACCTGGCGAATAATCTGAGTTTCTTATCATTTGTTAATTTTAAATATTGACATTCATTTTGATTTGATTCCTAGTACTTGTATCAATTGATATAATTAGGTATTAGTGTTATTATGTTCAGTGATAATTTTGTACTCAATGAAATGATCCCAGGTTCAGCCCCACTGGGCTATTTTCAGAATTTGTTAAACCACATTTTCATACACTACATTACACATATTGTACATCACAAACAACACTAACACATATGAAAACATCTAAAACCGTTTACATTTTCCCCACTAAATATTCGTCCAAATTTTAAACGACAATTTTTGTATGGCCATTTAGTTGGTAAATGTATGCGATTTTTTTAAATCGTTTTAGTGTTGTTTGTGATAAATAATGTGTGTAATGTAGTGTAAATGTGGTTTAACAAACTTTGAAAATGGCCCAGTGGGGCTGAAATTACAGTCAGTTCGTTGAGTGCAACATTATCACAGAACGTAATAGCACCAATATATAATTTAAATTATGTTTTCATTTGTTCTTACAATAGAGTGCAACCGACTGGATTCAAAAGTTGTATGATAGTGACATTTCGAAATTCGTATAGACGTCGTACAAAGTTTTCAATGTTAAATTATATTTTCATATCTAAATTAATTTGAACACTTTGTACGAGTAATTGTAGTCTATTTATTAATTTTAAATTGCATTATGAATTCGTTTTTACTTTAAATAACCTAAAATAATGCCTAATTGTACTGTGTTTTGTAATTTCAATATGAACTGTAGTATTTTGTATTTAATTGTCTTGATGTTGATTGAGTACTTCAATATTTAACTAAAATAAATGATTTCTTATCAAAATTAATTTAATAATGATTTACTTGTTAGTCGTATGAAGTAATCATGTTTATAAATATATTTATTTAAATTTAAATTTACACACGCCAATATATATATTTAATCTAAGGGTAAAGAACAATTATTAGTCTTCGTATATTTTATTTGTGTTCTTGTTTTTTGTTCTAAGAAAATTGTTTTTGTTCTGTTCCAGGTAAAAACTTTCTTGAAGACTTTTCTTAGAAAAATAAAAACTTCTCGCTGATATTGGTAACGTATTTTATTTAAATATAGTTATAGCACCCGGAAGTTTGTTTTCAAATATCTTTGTATACTTTTCAGATTCAAAGAAAACCACATTTAATAAGTTTTGGATTGTAGTCGTAAATCCTGTTTTAAAAATAGATCTGTGAGAGTTTTGGTTTTTATTAAAAATATCTAACTAACAGTACAAACTGAAGATTGGATGTTTTTAATACTCTTTCATTGCCTTGTAAGAATGTAAAAATCCTTGTAAGCTAGTTTTGACCTACTTCTACTTTGTGTAATAAGTCTGTAAATGTTTCTGTAAAAAAAAATGGCGGCGAAAATATGTTGGAATAAAAACGTTACGTAGGCAATTTGTTAACACATACATGTATGAAAAACAGAAAGGGGGCAGATATACAATGTGTTTATAAGCGTGTTTTTGTTTTGTTTTAACTGATTAACATTGTTTGTTCTCATATTACTTTCTTAGTTCTTTTAACTTATCGTGCGATGAACATTAAACTATTGAAGTTTTTTTTTATACTATAATATACACAATTTCCCGGTCTGTACATTCCTTTTTAAGGCTTTTGTTTGAAAAAAAAACTGAAACGATTAATATAGACAAGAAATTTGCTTGTTTATTGGTAAAAGATGTTGGTCCCGAATGTTTCTCCGCTTCTTTGTTTTAAATCGTTGAGTTACTCTTGAGAATTGAAAGAAATGTATAATTCTTTAACATATTTTGTAATTGCTAATTTCGTCTTAGTTAACGTTTTTAATTCGTGAGCCATTTATTACTTTTGTATAACTTAGGTAAAGTTTTAAAGTACCCACTAAATCATTCGAAGTAAATTGAAAGTCTCAGAAAACAGTTCATCAAACATTTTTCGTTTGGAAACACTAAAGGCACTAAAACTACAAATTGGTTAAAAGTAGTAACACAAAGGAAACATATGGTAGGTTGTAACACATTGACAAGTCTACGGTAAGTCTTGGGAAATGCTACTTATTTTACAAAATTATGTTTAACTTTAATCAGTTGAAATTGTCACAAATATACAAATAATAATACATACATTTATAACTTACTGTTCATAGTTACACTAAAGCAATGTTTCACCTAACGCTGTCGACTTCTTTAGATGTAGCATAAAACTTCGTTAGGTGTATTGTACATCTCTTATATAAAGCTAGACGGTAACACTGATTCACTGACATTAATTATGAGGCACTTCCCGTAATCGGACCCCCCTCAACCTCATACTTGAATTAAAGCTCTAGACGAGAAACTTTTGGGAAAATTGCCAGAATTAAAATTGTTTTTATTTTGGAAGCACCTTTTAGGCGGGAGAGATTTTTTCGATTTTTTAAATTTCTTCATTTTCCCAGTTTGAGCGCATTTAGTAAGAAAACGGTAAGAGATAGCAAAAAATCTTAAATACAAAAGTTGTAGAAAATTAAATTTCAAAGTAGAGATTTTCCGTCAGATTAAAGATCCAATCATCCCTTTAGCCGCTATTAACCCGAGAAGGAGCTCCGGCAAACAATCCTTCAAATTTCCCATGTTAATCTTACGGAGATAATGTTTAATGAGCTTGAGTCAGCTGCCAAATAAAACAGCTGATTTGTGCTCGGTCACCTATGTACAAACGAGCCAAAGATTAACGAGATTCTTAAGCGAATTTTCCATTAAAGATTAAATGTGGTGACACAACTTCTATCAAACTATTACTGAATAAAGAGAGCACGTGTATAAGAATCTTAATTCCTCTCCTCTATAAAATAAACCACAAGTTATATTTTAATACACGCTCCAGAGATAATCCGACTTTTTACTACTATTATGTCCAACACTTGCTTGAAACATTAAAAACACTCCCTTACCGAGCCATCGAAAGAGACTCCCAACTGACCTTTTTATTAGACCTTGTAAAACCGAAATTGACAGCAAGAAATTATAAAATGTAAAACGGCAGTGAACTAATTAGAAGAGTTCATAATTCCACAGTTTAATGTTTCTTCGTCGTTGTTAGTTTCATTGCCCTGCCACATGTGTCTTGGTCCAGATGTTCACCGTGTCTTGTTTTATGTTTCTCTTTTTAATAAACCTTCTTCGTTATGTTTTCTTAATGTTGTAGTTAATATAAACTTTACTAATGTATATTTTACGCTCTGTGTTTTTGTATAATTATAATGTTTATAGAAGATAACATAGTTGACATCCTACAGTTATATTTGAAAGTCTGTGTGTATAATGTATTAAATATTTTCAGTATTTGTTTTGGTAAAAGTTCTAATGTTAAGTTTAAAGTATATTCTAGGATAGGGTTCGTGTTATAGCTAACCAGCTGTTATAAAATGTGCGCAATTATTCCTACTGTAACTATTCGTTGTAATTAACTGCTTGATTCGGGGATTATCGTTGACAGCTGATTCTTTGTATGGTGTTAAAGCAACAAATGATACTCCTATGTAGTTCAACTGACAAAATCGCATTTAAATAATTATGATTTTTTTCCAATAAACAGTGAGTGTATAAAAATAATAAACAAAGTATAGTCGGCCAGCCGTTGTGTTAAGGAATACTTTTCTGCTAAATGCTAACTTTCAAAGCATTATTGTTTTAGAGATCTGAGATTCGGTTGATCGAATCTCACAACTATCTCATAACTAACTCATAACTAGTCTAACGGCTAACTAGTTGTAGTTTGATTATTATAGCTTGTGCATCACTGAAGATGGCGACTCAGTCGTTGAAACGGGTTTGAAAGTGTGTTCAAGTTTTATTCTGTTAAGTATATCTTCTCACAAGTCAAGCTCAATATTAATTTATTCATCCAGAGATCTGTACAGAGACAGAGGAACTGTAAATGTAAATTATTACACTAGAGATGACCAAAACCATGTCATGAGTGTAATTATTTAACTACTCAAGTTAAGTAATATATTTTAAAAATACGACTTTTATAAACTTTTAATTTGTGATAGAAGTAAAGAGTTTAACCCCTTCTCTCAGATTGTCCTTAATTTTTCTCCTTCTATCTCTTATTTTGTATGTATTCTTCTCTTTTCCTTTCAATTTTTCTGACTTTTCCTGTCTTTCCCCCCTTATAATAATATATATACATATGTTTATAAATTGCTGTCTGAACACAAATATTGTAAATCATTCCACAAAAGATTTCGTAAGTATTACTCGGTTTTTAGAAACATCCATTACCCGGTACATAGATTTCTTTCATTTTTTGTTTGGAAGTTAAATTAATTTTTATTTGTTATTGGTTTTGTGTGTGTTTTATTGTAAGTATTACTATTATTATTTTATTTATAAAATATCGTCTTTATTTTAATTAGAGGTTAATGGACAGGTCCTAACTTCGCATTATAAATAAGTTTACCTGTATTATTATGCAAATACTTCACATTTTGTTAAACCTACCAA
This sequence comes from Philaenus spumarius, assembly GCA_018207615.1. Lineage (NCBI taxonomy): Eukaryota > Metazoa > Arthropoda > Insecta > Hemiptera > Aphrophoridae > Philaenus > Philaenus spumarius. Next base: position 85,864 of record JAGFPH010000098.1, read on the forward strand.
AATTGTTAGTATAAATAATGAACTATTTAAGACAGGCCGTGAGGCGAGTGATGAAAGTCTCGATGCGCGTAGGAGGGGAGGTAGAAGAGGGGATACATAAACCAACTAAGCTGTCCCACGCATGCGCAAACTTTCTCTTTGTCACTGCGCATCCCCAAGACAGTTTCATCTCACGGCTTTGTACAACTGACGCATATTATTTGACTATAATCGTTAAATTTTAAAATTAATTTTCCTTTCACTCATGTTTAACCAGTGACACCTTTAGGTTTAGTTACATTGATTGTTAATCATGCCACTTCCGATTGGAGGAATGTGAACAAAGTACTGATAACTCAAAATTCTATAGAAAAGCATGCCCTCTAAAACCAGTTTAAAGTGCTAGATGTAGTAGAATTGTAGTGTTTAAAATGACTGTTAACTTCACGTGAAAATACTGATGTTCCATTATTAGTAAAACGTGGAAAATGTATTTGCGTCGTGATTGTCTACCAGCAAATATTGCCGCCTTAACGTTGTTACACTGGGTTTTATTTACTCTCGTGACGTTAATTCGACTTTGTAGCTACGAACGAGTCTTCTACATTACGACGCTATCGATCATTAAGTACTTGCACGATTGATGTAGGGCCGCTTTGTAGGTTATTGGACAAACAGCTTTTATCAAGTGGAAAGACCATGAGGACATCAGTTTATTGAGGTTAGCTCCAGTTGCGATACGATGACCCATTAATGGGCTGCACACGCATGTCAGACGAACTGGTTAAGTTTTTACTCGTAATTTAGGTGTAGGCAACTGAATTTTAAGTTTTTGAAACAAAAATATCGTTTGTTTTTCGTACTGGTCCGAATCTCATTTGGACTAAATATAAGTCGAATATAATTACGGTTAGTAGAACAAAAATTTTTAAAATAACTTGTAAAATCCAATACCATCATAAAAATATAGTTTGTTCCATAAGAAATTCGAAAGTTGGCCGCCATATAGTAAAAACGGCAGGTAAGATAAAAATTTCAAAGTCACCAAATTAAACATAACTAAAAGTCCAGGGGAGTTAATATTCAACTTTTTTTAACAGCTCTTATAGATTTTAAGAGAAACAGCTGGCACACGTATATCAATCATCCTGTATATGATGACTAATTTATATATACACTAAATAATATATAACTAATTTATATATAATAACTAGCTGCCCGATCCGGCTTTGCACGGGTAGACAAATCAAAGTTAAATGTACATTAACAAAGAAAATATATTACACTATGTATTTCTTATGGGAATTTTAGTAACTTTGACACCCCCAAACCACCCCTAAAATTTAGAATTTTTTGAAAACTTTCTTAGCGAACTCCTAGGGCCCTAGAGGAAGCTACATACCAAATTTCATTCCAATCTTTTCGGTGTTTTGTTTTTGTAACTTTAACCCCCCCCCCTCCAATTCCCCCTAAAATTTCATTGAGGAAGCTACATACCAAATTTCATTGCAATTCGTTCAGTAGTTTTTGAGAAATCGTGATGAGTCATTGAGTGAGTGGTATTTGGCTTTTATATATATAAAATAGAACATTTACTACCTAAGGATCCAAATTGATAAACCCTTACCTTATAATGCATATTTATTTGTGTGATTAAAAAAGAAAGTATTGTGTTTTCGAACTCATACTTCTGAGCTATATCCCTCCTCCCAAATTAGGTAAATATTACAAAATAAAAACACGAGAATGCAAATCCTTCAAATGCTTACGACATCTTCATGTTATCTTTATGTTTTTTTTCGGTTAGTTATCCTATTTTCTTTCTTCGTGGTAAAAAAGCGTTTCCTTTACATGCGTTTACAGATGGCCAAAGCGAAACAACATACAGATAAGTAGGACATCCTTTCTGCTGACCTTGCATGTTATTAGAGCTCTGCTGTGGTGGAGCCAAATCTGATAATTTGTCATAAACACATATACATTTTGTCAAGCATATCTTAGAACAATTGCACACAACACGCAGTTAATAAAAAACCCACGGTATTCAAAACTAAACTATACACATAATTCACACTATTTGTTGCAATTACAAATACGGAATTAAAACAAAGGAAAATATTTCAATCCACGTTTTCATTAAAACTCGCGTGGACGTATAAGAAAACTTTGAGTCACTGAAAAAAGAAACGTGTTCAAGTTGTTATTCTTACAGAGAATCGATTCAAAATGGCGGAGGTGCTAGAGAGGTTTGAATCAGTGATTGGTTACTCAACATTAATCTGCGCCCTGGTACATTGTAGTTGGAATGAGCACGCACAATTACACTATCCAAAGTGGTCACGAGACTAAAATAATCTCTGTAATTGTCCTCCTCCATTAGTTTTATCTCTCCAAAATCTCTTTGTCTGGATCAGTTGTAGAACTGTAGATCCTAGAAAACTGGTTGAAAAACAAATATTATGAGACTTCCTCGCAAACAATCAGACATTCCAGTTCAATGACTATAAAATTGAAGATTATTTAATTTGTAAAAGAACTTTAAAAAAACAATCCAATTTCATGATATTTTCAAACGTTTAATAAATGCAGATAGTTTACCGCCTTGAAATCAATGTTTTAAACATTTGCAGGAACCTGAACAATAAAAATCAGCCTACATTTAATTATTTGCGTTGCAACATTCGCAGTTTTCTTGGCGTACTTTAAACGGACCTTTGATTGAATCATAATTTCTATAAAACAATTAAAACGTAGAACGAAGGATACATTGAACAATATTACAATTACACAATTTAATATTTATTAAAAGAAACACTTAACCAAATTTGGATAAAAATTTTACCAAAATGTTAAATGTTTTAATTGAAAAAGCGATGAACACGCTGCCACTTACGCTGATCTCGGAGTTGATAGATATAATAACTTTGGAAAATGTAGAAATTAAACCTAAAGTAAAATAAATAAGTTTAGATCTGTGTTAATCTACAGATTAAAAGAGCTTATAGAGATGCTGGGTCACTGATCACATGATAGTAGTGAAGTTTAAATCTGTTTATTTTCTCATTAATAATTTCTTGGGAACAACTAATATTTAATATTTAACTAAACAGTTAAAATGTAATTTAAACTCGGCCTCAGTCTCTCGATTTTCTTCTATTTCCAACTTTCTTGAATGATAATATACATAGAATATGATTTAACCTTGTTTTATTTATATACTCTTGTCTTATGTGATAAAAACAATAATTAGGAAAGGTAAGGGACAGTGTTGGCAAGTGTATCAACAATAACCATAAAAGATAACTAATTGTGTATCCAGATATATTAACATTAAACACGAAAGCTGTCAGTGTTGGCAGATCTATCAACATTAATCACAAAATCTGATAGTGCTACAAGTTTTATTAATATTAACAACGAGAGCTGACAGTGTTATCAGATCATCAACATTAATCACGAAAGCTGACAGTGTTAGCAGATCTATCAACATTAATCACAATATCTGATAGTGCTGGAAGTTTTATTAATATTAATAACGAAAGTTGGCCGATCTATCAACATTAATCACAAAAGTTGACAGTGTTGGAAGATTTATTAATCACGAAAGATGACAATCTTGGTAGATACATCAACATTAACCATAAAAGCTAACTGAAAGTGTGGCCAGATATATCAGAATTAATCGTGAAATCTGATACTGTCAACATCAATCGATTTTGCATGACGGTTTCCCATAGCTAAATCATATTCAGTTGCAGTAAGTTATTAGTAATTTAGTTATTAAATTTGACGATCACCACATCAACATAGATTTCTAATGGGAAAAATAAAAAAGATTTTGTCATTTTACTTGTATATCAAATATCAAGTTATGGTAGACCTACACCACAGAGAAAATATCTTTCCTTGAGAAGCCGCTCACAAGCTAAAAAGTGCTGCACAAACTTCGGTAAATGAGCAGACACAACTATACCCCGTGTGACATTTAACTACACTTGAGATGTGTTGCCAAGTTAACGGTAATTACAAGGGAGTTATCTACTTTATGTGGAATATTCGTTAAATGTAGCAAGCACGGTTGGGTTTGAATCAATTCTTACATTCTTCTTATTCTCATTAGATATCTGTACTAGTAAAGGGAAAGCAACAGATACAAAGAGAATAGAAGGTAGTGTCATCTATCGAAACAAAACCCCAACAAATATAATTCAGACCGCTTTAACTTGTATTATATTATACACTGTAGGCCTACGTAAAATTACTCTTTATCTATGTTTCCGTCTTTTAAATTAAAATACTTTAGCACATTTTCTTCCCTGGCCTTATCAAGGTGTAAAGTGACTTTATGTAAGGTGGAGAGAGATTGTTTTCCATCCAAGTTTTGGAATTGTTACGGAGCTAGATGTTTTCCCAGAGGGTTTCAGACGATAAAACAATACAACTTTCAACGATTCTGTAAGTCCTCGTGTGTTTGAACGGACGAAGATTAGATACGGCAAAGGGTTTTTTCTTACGTTGTTTTAAATTACCAAAATTTACGATGTTACTTTGTTATATACCCGTATTAGTTTCTTCTATTTTTAAAACCATAGATTGATTATTTTATTTATTTGCGTCCTGGAGACTTTTAAATATAAGATCAGTAGCATCACGTAGAGATAAAACTGCTATTTTGAAGATTCTCAACAGGTGCTTATATGGTGCTATTTCTTGTACATAAACAACTGTTTATCGGTCTTTTCGCGCATTCGTAGAAACGAAGGTTTTTAGGCCTTAATGGTCTGCTTTAGTGGCGGCCATCTTGGATTTGTATCCCACAAGAGCAATGTTAGATTTCAAACCTTTTATTTCGTTTACTTTTTATCATAAAATTGTTTGCAAGGTCTCATTTTAAGCACAGTCTTAATACGCATCCGTCTTGCAATTTAACTTTTTTTAAATGCTTTTGATTTGTTATGTAATTGACATTTTCTAAGTACAAAGTTTGAATTTTTTTCCTAACACAATAAAAAATTAATAATGAAAAGTAATTTGCAAGCCGGATCCGAAATTTTATAAAGAATATTCAGTTTTTTTTTTCAACACTCAATTACAAAAGATAGACTTATAAAATGGTTTGAAATGAGGCACTGTCAAAGCGCTCAGCTGCAAGAAATTGCACTGTTTAGATAGGGATACAGTGAGAAGCGGTTGCGTTTCCGGTTGCTTTCTCGTTTACTGGAGCAGACCCTTTCCCATAAGAGCAATGTTAAATTTAAAACCATTTATTTCATTTATTTTTTATCATAAAATTGTTTGCAAGGTCCTATTATAAGCACAATTACAATACGCATCCGTTTTGCAATTTAGATGTTTTTTAATGCATTTCTTTTGTTATGTAATTGACATTTTGTAAGTAAAAAGTTTAATTTTTTTCCTAACACAATACAAAATTAATAATGAAAAGTAATTTGCAAGCCGGATCCGAAATTTTATAAAGAGTATTCAGGTTTTTTTCCAGCACTCAATTACAAAAGATGGACTTATAAAATGGTTTTAAATGAGGCAATGTCAAAGCGCTCAGCTGCAAGAAATTGTACTGTTTAGATAAGGTTATAGAGAGAAGCGCTTGCTTGCTTTCCGGTTGCTTTCTCGTTTACTGGAGCTGATCCTTAATACTTATTGCCATGACCCACATTCAAATCTCTATTAATTTTGCTTAGCTATTTTCCATTCGTTTGTTTATTTATAAGACACAAATCTAAACAGTTTTGAAATATTAAGATCTAATAAAATCGAGTAGCAACGAGTAACCTATACGCAAAGAGCCAAGATGTGCCATGCTTAGATGTGTTTACTTCAAAATCTGAATATTGAAAAGACAACATGTGCACAACCTGACCATTCGTCAAACGGAAGGTAAGTTAAGGTATTCTTGCGAATAACTGAGAAATCATACACTCTGTACTAAAGTGTTTCAGGCGCAGTTTTTAAACTTAAATAGTTGTTAAACCTCTTATATTGTTCTTAAAGGCTTTTCTCTTATACTGCTTAATTGAAAGAAATCGACATCAACTGTTTTTAATAAAAGGTTTAGTTGAGTAAACATTGATTATTTTTAACGCATTTTATGTGGGGGGGGGGGGGCGTTTCAAATATGAATGTCCATATTTTAAAGTCACACGTTAAAAATGAAAAGCCTTCTTAATAAAGTGAAGTTATTTTCCTGATGATTCATTTAGAAATAGAATCCGAAACACGAGATTACGAATTCACGTTTCAATGATCTCGCGGTTTGCGATTCAAGCGGTTGTGGTGCTACTAGCCAACCAAAATAATCGTCTCGTTAGCTCAGGATGGTGCTCAGAGTAGAGGGACAGTAAGTGGGCTACTAGCAGACGCTGAGGCTTATATTTTTAGTCAAGCACTGTCCGTTCCCTCCGTTTTTATCCGGACCATCATAAGGCCACTGACTGTACTCGGACCAATTTTATTAAAATCACATTGTACGCTCAGAGTTTTTCCTGCGCCAAGAAGAGCCTTACACTCGTGGTGTGTGACTTTTAAGTTAAGGGATTACAGCAACTGACTCAAGAAATAACTGGTCGCTTGTTATTGCTTTAAACGCATTATACTTATCCTATCCCATTTAGTCATATAAGTATCACATTTTTTATCTGTGCTTATAACAATGACATTAATGGATTCGTTAAATTAAAACTAAGAAACTTTGAGGCTGTGGCACACGGACGGACAAACATGAAACTACTAACAACTGGTTTACTTTTGTATAATAAAGCATAGTGTAAATACTTTCACAGTTTATTTTTCATGGTTTGCATTTTGTTAAGTGATTCTTATAGATTTTTGTTTTGAAAGTTCTGGAAATGTTTTCAGGACTTTGAGCCCTCGATTTCAAGAAATGTACAACAGACTTATTTTCTAAACACGTTGTATTGATCTGTTAACAACCGGTTGTTTTGAAACGCTTGTATCAAGTACCTACGTAAACGTAGTTGTTAGAAGCTATTTTTGAAAGAACATTATTTGAGATCCGTTAGAGCGTGCCACTGGCGTTGTTTATTTTGAGAAATCAGGCGATTGAGTAATATTGAGGGAGAGTTATTGTTACTAGTCAGCTGCAACGATCTGGTGAAATATATATAGACGTTTAACACTGCCATTGACATTTTGTATGTAAATCTTTCTTTAATATAATGATATATCTTTATTCAGTTATTCCAATTTAAAACTAGTATTACCGTGTTAGCTGAATAAAATTGGGTCAGATTTAAAAAATGTAATGTTAAACAATAGTGAGTAATTTCAATATACTTCAGCATTCACCTTTACAAGTACTTCTTTGATTCTATTAAAATGTTAAACAGTATTTCAAATAGAGCTGCTTGGCGGAAACAATGGATTTTACTCGAATGTTTGAACATACCAATAATGTAATTTTATAAATAATTCAGGATATTATTTATGTTTGAAGCTCTACTAATTATTACAGAATAATAAAGCAATTTTTTTAATTTCACTTATACAATTAGCTGAATTCATATTTACTTCGTATTTGTTGATATTTTTATTTTATTTTTTTGTGGTTATTGTTTACATAACCATATTAGGATTGTACAGCAATTGTGTTTTTACATCACCGTTATTATCTATAGCTGTTTTTGAAAAACTTCTCATGGAATGATTCTCACTTCCTCCCATGAAACTTATACTTATAAATTGTATATTAAATAATTTGTAGTTTCTTAAGTACAATTCTTCATTTCAGAGTAGTATCAAGTAAATTCAATTAAAATTCTAAATAATTATATGAAATTCATAAAACAAGTTTAGCTAACACGTTAGTGATAGCCGATATGTAAAATGTTTGACTATTAATAATTATATCTTTGATACAAACTCAAAACGTCTCTGAAGTTATTTCAACCGAGTGGCTTACGTCACTTCTCATCATACCAAGCAAATTTTTATTCTGGTGAAACCCCCAAATTAAGACATTTCATGTATGGTGAATGCAACAACTGTCTAACAAAATAAAAGTCAATATTTTTCAAACCAATAAAACTATATGAAAAAACTGTTTTAAAACGACCGTGCTATATTAAAACCTAGAAGAGGGTTCTGCCCCAATAATTGAATACTTTTATAATATTTTAGGTAACCGAAATCATATTTTTCAGTTCAGCTGCGTTTATTTAGATTTTACTGTGTATCTAATGATGAATTTCAGTTCGTGAACTTGTGAATAAATTCATAATAATATATAAAAGGAATTAATCTTTGAAAATACTGTAAGTTGTGCTATGAGCTTTTCTTACAATTATATAAGTCTGCCGATTATTTTGTCACAATTGAAGACTAAACAGCAGAAATCTGGCTATCCTGAAGGACTCTGGAAATCCTATTCAAAGGATTTTTGTCACTGATGTTTACTGTTGATGTTCACAAAATTAAATTTCCACATCAATCTGCATTATAGCGTAAAACACAACCGCTCTGCTGATCTGGTTCCGTATGGTAAAACTATGTAAAAATCAACAATTCAGAAAAGTTGAACAGACTGATGTAACAACAGCAGACAGTAGTGATTGTTTACACAATGTCAAACGTATCATTGAGTGGTGAGGTTGTTGTTTGTGTTATTATCAAATTTGTGATCAATTCTTGGGGTAAGAACGTTGCGAAAGTGGATTACATTATTTCTGTGGGAATTGTGGCGTTCAAAGAGTCCTTTAACTTTAAAAAAAGTCAGCTTATATGGTCACTTGTTTGTCAGTCTAAGTATTTTTTTCCTGAATAGATAAAGCTAACACAATCAATAACATTGTTCGACCGTGTAACACATACCGACTCGCGTGGATTCCAATAGTCAGATCTTTTGCAGTATTTCACTATGAATTTCGAATAGCCAATACAGTCTTCTGGGCTAACTTTAAAAAGGACTTTATTTAAGGATAAACAATTAGAATTTTAGCTATAGATATTCTTGAAATTGTGTTCATAAATATTTTCCGAAAATAGTGTAGCTAAAATATTAAAGAAATCTATGATGTATAAGGTATTTGCACATTACAGGAAAACTATATATTTAACATTAATAACATTAACAAAATTCTCACACACATAGGTTTAATAATCAGACGCGTTTCAACGACTAAGATGTCATCCTCAGTGATACATGACCTACAACCAAAACATTTTTAATTATCCCCGCCAGCCATTATTCATCTATTTGTTGTAGTGCAATAGTGACAAAGGATTTAGGTTAGGTTAAACAATAGCTGTGAGGACTGTTGCAACTTCACAATCACTTGGAAGTGGACAAGGATTTTTCAAATGCTCTTGCAACACTAAATGCAATTCCAAGAAATGCATGTGCAAGAAGAAAGATGTGCTCTGTAACTCAAAGTGTCCCAAATCTTATCTTGCTGTAGTAATAAGTGATAAACATTTTGTGTCTCTCTTTGTATTATATAGGTTTGCTTTTTTATTTGTTTATATTAGGTAGTAGGCCGTTTCCTTGCTAAAATTCAACTTTTACTAATTCAAGACAGTAAGAGTATACTTTCCCTAGATATAGTCAACTCTGACTAGTAAATGTTAATCAAAATTCACCACTTTTCACTTTTAATCAACTTTTAGTGAAAATACCAGTAAGAGCCGACTTTACCTAGGCAGGGTCAACTCTTACTAGAGAATCTACTTTTCCTATAACATATATATGACTTGTTTGATTATTATAACAAGTGGGACGCCGACGGGCCAGTAAAGACCATATTTTGTGAAATAACAAACAAATTATATGCAAATTATTTATTATGAGTGGCGATCATTCAAATCAATATTTACATAAAATGATTATTTACAATAATATTTAAATTTAATGAAAGAGTGTTGAAAACTGATAAAAAAATTATGAATTTGAATGTATTAATGAAATAACTGACTCATTATTGACTCATTTAATGGCTTTTAAATTGCATCATTTATTATTTATATGACTCAATTATAATTTAGAAAATTTAAATTTTTCACCCATTAGATGGCGTTTTAGGTGACTAATATGTTCTGACGAAATGTTGATCTAATGATCCTCTAAACAACCCACCATGCCAATTTTCTAGGAAAAATTTTTCCTGTGAGTTATAACGAATTTGAAAATTTTAATACAAATTTTCATTACTAGGTGGAGTTTACAAAATTTCTCCTTTCGATATTTTATAGCCCTTATTATTGCCTATCCAACGATATCTATATCACTTCTCTACGACTTGGCATTCATGAGATAAAGTGCATTATGTAAATGGGCGTTTTTTCCACCTAGCTCCTTCACCTTAATAATAACCCCCCTCACTTTATCAGACATTCCTATCCTAAGTTTTGATGAGAAATGCAAAAATGGTGTCAAAGTGAATATACCCCAAAATTTGAAAAAATTTGGGAGTCAATTGGGGGTCTTTACTGGTAATTAATATTTATTTGTAAATGTGTCGATAAATTTACGGAACCCTTGACACGCGGGTGTAGCTCGCACTCTCCGGTTTAGTGATGAGAGTCAGAATATGCAGTAGGCCTACTGTATTTAGAAAGTTTATAATGGTAACCGCCTTTTTTTATAAAAGAGGTTTATATAAAGCAACTTGAAACGAGTTATTGCACGACTTTTCACTACGCGTTGGAATTAAACAAATATCCTACCTTGCAAACTGTAGCTAACTCCGTTTGAACCCTCTGTACTGATAACAAACGAGGACGTTTTAATGATTTTAGCATTCTTTTAATTAAAATACCACTAGAGTTGCGCTAAACGGGAAACTGTGCATGTGTAAGTTGGTAGAACTGGATTGCTTCCCAGGGGAGAAGTTAATTCCTTCAAATTAAACGTTCTTTGATATACAGCTCTTTCTTGCTTCTAAACCTAACGGCATCGTTATATTCGTGCTTTGCTACTGGGAAATGTAGTCCGATCATTCCCAATCCACTTCTAATACATCATTAGTATTACTTCGTTCAGTTTGTTAAGTATTTGTTCGTAGACTTTTCCTATACAAGAACTGTGCAATTTCCGACACTACGAAACAAAAGCAATATATATAAAATATTATTAATAAACTCCTACAAGTGAAATTGAGTAATGCTCGTATTATACTCTTCGAATTACTTCAGCTAAGAATAATTTTATTTAAGTAATACTCACTTAAAAATTCAGTTATTATTGAGTGCAAATAATATGGCAGTATAATTTGTATAGCTTTATTACATTTCTGTTTTCTTCTATAAATCAGTATACATCGTATATTATCTTGTAGCAGAAAGTATCTTTCGTTTTATATTATACACTTATAACTATTCAGATAAGCACAAAACTATCTCTATAGTTTTAATATTTGTTATAAAAAGTGAAATTATGTAATTACATGTAGAAAACCCGAAATAAAATTGTGTCATAGATTTTAAGCTGGAAATTGATAAAATCAGGTATGACCATTCTTCAAAGCACACATTTCACTTTCTCCCCCTTGTATATGGAGAAAATATTGTTTTCGTCCAAATTTTCCAATTTGAATTTTTAGTGGAATTATCTATTTTGGTGCTCCCTGAACCCATAAAAGTTTTTTTTTGTTGATGTCTGTCCGTGTGTCTGTTAGGTTGTGTACAGAACTGGAGACCATACCAACGGTCCGATTTTGATGAAATTTGGTATGTAGATGTGTAGTTCTGGAATATCTCCAGGCACAATTTTTTCAAATTTTTAATTTTTAAGTGGTTTTACCCCCCCAAATGGCCAAAAAACGAGAAAAATCACAATTTCTCAAAAACGGCTCTAACGATTTTCATAAATTTTTTCATAAAAAAAACCGCATCTTTCTAAAAATTCTCGTTTAGGTAATAATAATAATAATATATTTTTATGGGTTTTGGCCAAAAATCGGGTTGTTTTTAAAAAATGTTCAAACTTTTTTTCGTGCAATTTACATGTTTGGTGCAAATTTGTTCGAAATGGATCGAATAGTTTAAATAATAATAATAATATAATATGGTTGTGTGTTACATGCATCTAATATTTTCCATGGTAACATTTTCCTACTTTTGCAATTCCAAATAATCACCTCCTATGCTACTCTTGGGGAGGTATAAAGTTTCAACTGGGAGAAAGTATGTGGAGTTATCTGGTACCGTTTATTAGGCTATAGTTTAATTATTGTACGTGTTAGATTCTTCATGACATCAAACCTAACAAGTAAATTATATTAAATTTATTAGTCAAATTACAGTATAATAGGAGTTAAAATAAGAATCAGCCTAACTCCTGAATAAAAACCTAACCTAAAAATAATTTCTGAGTAAGATATGTATATGCCACTAAAATTCACTCAATATGTAAATTTTTACGGAGGTTGAATAAAGAGCTAATTATTGTTCCAACACTGTAAATCTATCACCAACTGAGCTACGTAAATTAACAAGTAAGAATTGTATTTTTACCATTCACGAGCCGAATTTTTATTTGGGTATTTTTTCCTGAAATTTGAGGTCATACCCTCTAAATTAATATACAGGGTGGGTGCCATATCGTTGTGTGGCATATCGTTTGAAAGCTTATTTAATTCAAAATCAAAAAAGTAAATAATTTAAATATAAATAGTACAGCAAAGGGGGGGGGGGGAACTCGGATAACACGATTTCGTTGGTTTTTTGCCGCCATTTTTAATCGGTTAAAGATATGGATGTGCAAATTTCATCGTTGGTTTTCTCTTGAAATTCTGCATCGAAATGATGTATCACATGACCTCCTTCCCATAAAAAAAATAAAAAAAACAAAGTTACATTCAAGATGGCGGATACATTTTTTGAAATCTCAGTAAAATAGTATATTTACATAGAGTAGGTTCCTCGATCACATCTACCTTTAAATTTTCCTTATGTACGTAATATTAAGCCGTTCTCAGACTATTCACCCACTCTGTTTAATATGTCTGCATTATATACACAGTTTTTACACAATTAAAGTTATAGAATGGTAAGAGCATTCCGGCAGACGCTCTAACTTTCAGCGTGTAAACAGATTTAGTCGTATATGCACAAATTAAACGTTCCTGTAATGGAGAGTTCATAAAGTTCGTTTACACCCTAATTTATGTTCTACAATTACTGGTAAACGCAAGACAAAAATGATGATTGTCATCTTTTTAAAAAAAATACGGCTGTACCCTAAAAAAACGGAGATCGAACCTAAATGTTTTGATGATTAAATCCCAGTGGTAATTTCCTTAAAATAAAGTAATATTCTGATTTGCAAATCGAGTTTCTGCTTCTCATAAGATTTGACAGAGTCGTGTTTAAATGGTTTTTATCTGCGACCATTGCAATAAACACCAATAACGCTATTACAAGTAACATCAGAAAGAGGTACATTACAAACCAAAAGCCAACCCGATTAGGTAATGATATCATTACCTAACAGGAGACACTTTACATAATAGGCTCTAGACCAATGAGAGCTCGTCATTTGACGGAAGTAGAGTTGTAATAAAAATAACGCTATTCGTACATCAGCTGATTGTACCCATACGTTCCGGATGTTAGTGTGTTATTGCAACTAACCTCAAACGTGAGTTGACGCATTCCGCAAACATGAGTGATAGTGATGAATTTTGTTTAACTCCAGAGGAAATTAATACAAAAGCAAATTCGGCTCTGAACAATTTGTTGCCAGAAAAATCTAAATTTCGTTATGAAAAGGTTTATAACCAGTTTATGGAGTGGAAAACTAGAAATGGTGTTAGTTCGTTTTCCGAGAATGTTTTCATTGCGTATTTTGAGGAATTGGCCCAAGATAAGAAACCTAGTTCGCTTTGGTCTATTTATTCAATGATTAAATCTACAATCAACATCAAACATCAAATAGCCTGTATATTTTTGGTCGTAGATAAAGTAGTGTACGCAACGATTGTATTCAGCCTTTAAGCCACTCGTGAGATATTTAGAACACTCGCTTCGCTCGTGTTCCAACTTACATCTCACTCGTGGCTTAAAGGCCTTCATAATACAATCGTTGCGTAAACTACTATTACATTACTAGTAAGTTTTTGTGGCGTTTTTCCTTTCTGCCAGTTAGAATAAGAATATTTTACTTTATGCTAGTTAGCACATGAAGACGGAGGGAGCAGCGTATAGCATAGATAAATCGATAACCAGTAATTGGGATCGAACCTACGCAACAACTGTAACTACAATGGACTAGCGCCTTCATCCACTCTGTGTTCCTTGGAATATGAAAACAATTGTAGCAAAACGTAGTGAAACCGAAAAAAAAGTATACCCAGCTGTATAAGACAACTTAGCCACATCGCATCAAAAACAATATAATTCAACAACCTGTCGGAAAAGATTTTTTAAATAGCAATATAAAAAATAATAATTGGTTTTAGAGTTGACAGCAAACTTACTACCACGTCTGAATGTTTCATGAATACAAGTAAAAACTCTATACTTTGAAGAATTTATCTCGACTTGTATAAGTTTGTAATACAATGCCATTGACAACTCGTGTCAGTTTGACGTTTAATTTCCTGTAACGTTTCAAGTTTTAAGAAATAACTCTGATGCTAGGTTTTTTGCATCGCTCACTTGTGTTTAAAGTCGATGCACTGATAAAACTGCGGTCAAGTTGGTACACCTGAAGGCTGTCAACTACGAGCCGTAAATAACGTATGCAAATTCGCTATTCCTTGACTTTACCAAGTGTTAAAATGCTAATACGTACTGCCAACTGTTAAGTGTGAATTATTCCTTTAAAGACCACATACACGGATCACCATCGTATATATTCTCTCACGGAGCGTATATTTTGCGACTAGTATTTGGCAATCTAGCTGGCAAAACTAATATTTTTTGAAAAAATAATTCGAAATACGAAGAATTTATCCGCAACAACTTTAAAAATGTATTAGAAATAAACGTTTTATTTCTTGTTAATGAACGTAAATACGTTGATCTATGGATCGGATTAATTAAAGGTTGAAACCTTCTGAAATAAGGTTGCCAGTGAACGAACTTTATGGAATGCATATGTTTTTTAAACGGTAGGAATGTACATGATACATTGTTTTGGAACTTTTTAGATAGTTATTGTAACTTAGATAGTTAATCTTAATGTGATTACTGGTTAAAACTTTCAAGAATGGTTTTTGCAAATCTGGAAACATTTATAAATAGATATTGAGCTTGGCAGCTTGGCTTGGGAGAAGATATTATACTCAATAGAATAAAACTTGAATCTTACAACTAACGCTTTATTTACTCAAACGAGTGTGAACGACAAGGTCGCCATCTCCAGTGGTTCGTGCTACAATAATCAAATTATAACTTAGTTGTAACCCGTTCATCACTGAAGATGGCGACTTAGTCGTTGAAACGCGTTTCAGTAAATAAACGTATCAGTTGTGAAATTCTGGTTTAATTCTATTAAGTGAACATGTTTGACTATCTACACATACTTCTTTAGTAACGTAATATTAATATTGATATTATTGTTGTTACAATAGTTTTAGTTTTGATAGTAATATTACTTTCTGGGCCGGATCACATCAGTGTAAAGGCCTTTTCACACCGCGGTCACACTATGTCACAAACTATATGTTTCCATAGTTTTAAATGGTGCAATTCACACCGACCTCGCAGAGCACTACAGACAATACAGACGTCGACGTCTGAAAAATCGCGCATGCGCACTCACCCGCTATCCCAACACGCACTTGACCACACTCTGTCGCTCAGTTGCGTTAACTCGTTACAAGTTGCTGTATTGTTAGATTTTCGTTATTTGTTATGGAGCAGTTAATCGAAGTTGTCAAAACCCTTCCAGTGCTGTGGAATGTAGATTTGGAAGAATACAGCAGCCATTTAAAGAAATAGCATGGGGCAAAATAGCAGAGGGACTGCGACAACAAAAAATAAGGATAAAAGATATTTTATTTAAACGACATGTTTTAGGGCAGTTGATTTTAACGGTTTTACATTATCCAGTGAATGAGTTAAGTAGTTCTTTTTTGTACTGGTTTAAGCTAAAAAAAACTTTTGTATAGGCAGCAATGTAATATTTACTTGATTTCATCATGGTATGTTATAAACAGTTATTTTCTTAATAATCCTCCATAATAGTCAATAGTGTGTGGTTTAATAATATTATGAACACCATGTTTGGTGTTAATATCTATTACGCTTACATCAATATTAATTTTAGCATACACTTGTATTATGTCTACTCTTTAATGTAAAATTCAAATTCAACTTAGAACAAAATCCTTCAAGGTTTAAAACCCAAGACTTTAAGTAAAACAGGCAGGTTTAATACAAACTGGCATTATTTCTATACAGAAATTACTTAAAAACTATTACATATAAAATAGTGTACATAATAAAAATCATGATACAGACAGTGATATATATATATTTAGTGTACAATAGTAAAACAGCAACTGAACTGATTTGATAGAGCTGAAACGAAGTCCCAATGTCAGATGTCTGTAGCGGTGTGAATTGCACGTCTGTCACGTGACATACTGTGACCGCGGTGTGAAAAGGCCTTAAAGAAAAGATATGTTTTTTAAATCTCTACTTTCGGTGTAAAGTTAACGTATATTGTGATGCAGAAATACTTGATACATAATTTAAACTACGTTCCTCATGCACTGTTTAATAGCGCTCAAATAATTTGTAAAAGTTTTGTTGTTGTTGTTAATTCGCTATTTTAAAACGCTAGTAACATTATGTAACGGAGAATTTCTTCGCATTCCTAGATTATCAGACATACGTTTAAGACAAATCGTTGTTTCTTCATTTTGGAACGAGTCCAGAAAAAAAATTGGCCAGATGTGTGTGTACACTTTAAATAATTTTATGGTAGCCCGAAGTGATACGAAACCAGATGCATGTTTCGCTAATGGAAAGCTTACCGACTCGCTCCAGCCTTGCTTTGATGGACGGTTTCCGTCCGACGGATTTATTCTTCTCTGAACAAGTTCGCGTTTTTCTTAGCAGGAACAATGCTGTTCACTTGCACAATTAGGCTATATTCTGAGTAACTTAAGGATACGGGAGAGGAAATGAATAGTAGCTACGATTCAATGTGTATACTTTTATAATCACAATGCGTTATCAATATAGAAAAAATCGTGGAGACGTACAGTTTATAAGTTACACTTCAGGTAAAACATTAAAAAATTACAAAATATTAAAACGAAGAATTTTTGACGGTAAAAAATTAGAAAAGTCCTTGACAGTGTTCATGTTTTGTTACAGCCAAAATACAAAAATGTTCGTGAAGTAATCGTACTTTTTTTTATTTAAAAAGAAATTGGCATTAATTTAAAATTCTGTTATACTCCTGGCATACAAGCACCAAAATAAACAAGATGAAAAGATGTAACACTTTTTCGAGAATTTGGCTCGTGTTTTTTTTTTAAATAGCCTATTCAAAAATGTGCCGTTTTTGTCACGTACGTGAGTGACGTCGCAAGATTTCAATACTTTGGCATTTCAATGCGAGCCGAAGTAACTTTGACCCAAAAACGACTCTTTAACTGTCAAAATCGGTTTTCCCGTATCCAAAAATGTATAAAACGATATCCCACACTGTATTTTTAAAATTTCGACCCCAAAAACGTGACCCCGACCCGCTGCGACTCTTTAACTGTCAAAATTGGGTTTCCCGTACCCAAAAACATATAAAACGATACCACACAAACTGTATTTAAAAAGATTTGACCCAAAAACATGACCCCGACGGGCTACGACTTTTTAACAGTCAAAATCGGTTTTCCCGTACCCACAAAACATATAAAACGATACCCTACACTGTATTTTCAAAATTCCCACACTGTATTTGAACATTTTGACCCAAATAAACGCGAACCCGACGCGCTACGACTCACGCTAGAAAGCTCAAAAGCTGTCCTACTCTCCACAATAAAATTACGAAAATTTAGGCACCAGAAGATTTCTATGACGTCTGTGAGTGGATATATCGTGTTCACAGACAGACACACAAGCATTTTCGCAAGATTTCAATACTTCGGCATTTTAATGCCGGCCAAAGTACATCATTACATATAAAAGAGCCTAATCATATCCTGAAAACGGAATTCAATTTAATGTATCCAGTGTTTCCTTTTGTGAGTGTATTTAGAAATATTTCAGAATTTTAATCTTCAAAATTAAACACCCTTATGAACGTCGAGAAGAAATCTCTTTGTTAAATAATTCTAGATTATGTAAACCTGGTGTTTTTTGATTTTTATTTATAAAAAATATACAAAATTAGATTTCTTTTTTAAAACCTGATTTAACCGCATCGAGAAGATCGCGCTATTGAAGAAACACCAAAATATACAAAATAGGCAATGTCTAGTTATCAAGCTTTGTAGTTGCAGGGTTCCCGGTTAGATTTCGGGTGAAGGCTATGTTTTTATGGTATTAATATTAAAACATGACTTTCCTGCAATAAAAGCCTATCGGTGTGTTTCCTGTAAAAGGTCTAGCAAAACGGTATCAATGTGTATTAGTAGAAATCGAAAACACTGAATTTGAATATGACAAAATTTAACTAACTATAAATAAATGATTTATTCTTTAAAATTAAATAGTAGTTATTGATAATCGGGAGCAAAATAAAATATGTGTTTATTTTAATTAAATAATTTTCTTTGTTCTAGTATTCGAAAGCGAACATTTAACTTCAAAGTACATTACAGAAATCACGAAAAAT
>JAGFPH010000098.1:104621-123432 GCA_018207615.1 Philaenus spumarius
TTTAGATAGGAGAGATAATTTTCTCTCTATTACATAAAAAAGTGTTTCTACTTCTTCTTCTCATAATTATAAAGTAATAAGAATAGCTACTATCTAGCAAAACCTTGCCAAGGGAACGGGCTTGGAAAAATTAGCGGGGAAAAAAGACCCTGTTGAGTCAGTAAGAAGGAAAATAAATCTCTCTATTACATACAAAAGTTTTCTACTTCTTCTTCTTATAATTATAAAGTAATAAGAATAGATTAAATACGTGTATTGCGTTGCGGCGACCATTGCATAACTTCCAGGCGCCGTGTATTGGGTAGTGGGGACGTATGCATAGCTTCCATTCGCATTTGGGTGTTGGCGAGCGGAGCAAGTAGGGGGCAAAACCCCCTAGTTATTCTTAAAGTAACTCATTTTTGTATTAATGAAATCCTCCTCATTTTGTAATGTTTTAATAATGTAAAACATAAAATATTAACTTTTTAAGTTTAGTATTGGTTAGTTAAACATAACAAACACAATCATAACATCATTTTAAAGGATGTACCTCTTATACATTTGAGGTGAGAAATAGAAAAAAGTCAAATATTTAAAAATTTTATTGGATACCATTATGAAAATGTTTTTTTCACATTTTGAAACAATTTTAAACTTTTTACAAAAATAGATAAAGTTGCTCTTTTATATTTTAGTGCAGCTTCGTTAATTTATGTATTGATCAATTGTACGCATATCTTATATATTTTCCTCAAAGTTGTTAATTTTAAAGCTTATGTTCTCCGCTATTGACGAAAAATATACACATAGCTTAAAATTAATGTCTTCGCTAAACACATTTACTAAAAATACTTTCATATGAAAGTTCATATGATTCCCAACAAAAGGCGCCATCTTTTAGCAATCTGTTTAACTAACATGACAGTTGTTAGTTAGATTCGTTATATTCTATATGCAAGCGTAATCCATCACGCAAATCAATCAAATTAAATCAACGTAAATCGTTGTACACTGTTATTTATAAACCAACGTATTAAATCAGGTGAGTACTCCTAACGTGGGAAATATTCGCATGGGTCAGCTAGTTTATATGTATTTGTCTGAAATTATTTACGTACATGATGTAAGCTCAATACGAATACATGTAACAACTTTATTTAATTTTAGATTTGCAACTCAAGTAGCAGACTGTATAAACACAACTCACGAATAATTCATTCTAACTATGTGGAAGCACAAAACCAAAACTATAACTTACATTGCACCGTCTGTTTACCAAGGCTACCGTTATTATAAAATCAAGTCATTTTGTATGTCTAACGTGTAAGTATCCATCGTGCAGCGTTTGAATAACATCATCAACAAACAAGTCGTCAAACTTATTAACACTTGTTTACATTCCATCAAAGCAATTAAGATTTGCATATCAGCTGTTTTACATACATTATACTAATACCGTGGAATTATAGTCACAATGACTCTTCCGTTTTTTTACTGCCAATAGAGGTACTGTAATTAGTGTTTAAAGGAAACCTAGTGCTATTCAGTTTTCACAATCTTAATTCTTTCACTTAACATGTTTTAAACGTGTTTTAACATATTTAGGCTCGGCATGAGTGAAACAATATTTCTGAGTTGACCGCATCTAACCAAGCGCAGAGTTGTACACTACTAACATTGAGTGTGCTAGTTTTTCATTCTTCCGCTATCAAATGTAGGGCAGCTTCATAAAGGCGGAAAATAGAGGGTTACAGACTTAACCCTGACTGTAAACGTACTGAAATGTGAATGCGTGACAATTTATGCGGTATATGTTATTAACACAGCTTTCTCTCACACATTGAACATTAACGGATATATTATTTTTCTATTATTCCTGCGCGAGGAATAAGTTGATGTGATAACCACCAGAGTGCAGGCTAAACACTCGAGTAGGAACACCAATTCGGCGCGTACATGCTTCCACAAAAACGTGAATTTTTCCTCATAAATTATCCAAAATTATTGAAATTACTTTTATTTGAAAGATAATTAAACTTCGAATGTGGTGATCTTTTTACTTTTTTATATTTACATTATTGAATAAGACAAATTATGTAATAATACAAAATCAAACTTTAATTTTGAGTTAAATCAAAGTACAAATTTAGTTAAAAACAAATTTTAAAAACTAAAACATACCCACATTCGGACTGTCCTGCCTTTTAAAGCGACACATTCAGAATAATTTTCTTATTATTATTACTCCAGTAATCTTATTACCCGTTTAACATTGCTCTTATGGGAGTTGAGATTCAAGATGGTGGCTGGGTCTGCCGTGCCATAATGTCTCACTTCAAATGTTGTATCAAATACTCAAAAGCAATCATTTTAAATTTGATAGTGGTAATAACAATAACAGTATGTACTATATTGTCCAGATAAATGCTTACAATTAATTATTTAAACATATTACATATAAGCCAGCATTTCATTGAGATCTATTTCATACTCATTCATTACAAAAATAAAATGTAAACATAATCTTGATAAAATATTCAACATTTGGTCACGCATACATAATTTATAACCAAACCATAGCATAATATTAAATGTTGTAAATACTGTAATTGAAAACTGTAACTCTCTTGTCAAGGACCACGAATGCTAAAAGTATTTACTTAGCATTCCTCAATCTGACCATTCATAAGTTCTTTGAACTCTGACTTATTCGATTGAAACAAGACTTTCTGAACTGAACCAATGTAGGACATTCCGATATTAAGTCGTATACATCTTCATTCACTCTTTTAATACAAAATATAAATAACTTCTCTCTTAAATCCATGGTTTGTAATTTAGATAATTCTGTCCTATACTTATTTATTATTTCTCAAAGGTGTGTTTTTGTCGCTAACCGTTATCTCCCTGAATTCTTCATCAAAATTAATTATTCAAGCATCATTTCAAAGCTTACATTCCCCGCTATTGACGAAAAATATACAAAAGGCTTAAAATTCATGTTTTAGTTACAAAAATTGATTAAAAAACTTGTATATTATACTTCAAATGGTTCTAATGGAAGGCGCCATCTATTAACAATCTGTTTAACTAACATGACAGCTGTTAGTTAGATTGTTTACATTCTATATGTAAGTGTATCCTATCACACAAATCAATCAGATTATAAAAACGTAAATAAATAAACAAACTTTACTTAACTAAATCAATGTATTAAATCAGTTAAGTACTTCTAACTTGCGAAAACACGGGCCACCTAGTTGTAATTTATAGTTGGATGTATTATTATTACATTCAAAATACCCCTTTTTACCTCGGTTAAAATTGCATTAAAATGAAGTTGGTGGTATTTTATTTGTATAGCACACCCAATAATATTGTTTTATTTATTACACATTTTTATTAGTGTAAAGAATAAACACAGAACATTATTTTCACTTAGCCTACCATTATTTGCAATAAAAAAATACATGACATATAACACTTGAATATAATAATATTGAAGAGTATGTATTAAATCTCGTTATTAAATAAAAACTTTAAATTAAACATACAACGTAAACAGCAACTTAAACTTAGATGCTTGTGTAATTACCTAACCTACAAATAACAAAACAACAACAACTACAATAGTAGAAATAAATAGTCAAAAAACGTGTAACCATTCATTCCATCTGTTTGTCTTGGGCACAATTGTTGTTATTGTGTAAAATTTGTATGGAATTTAAAAATTAGTGCATGGAAAAAAAGTATTTTTCCAAAGTTTAAAATTAAATGTTTAAACCATCTCAATATTATTATTTCATGTTTTTTAATTGTTTACTTAAACTTAAAATTACAGTAGTTAATTCATTGGCAATCCAGCGTTCTTATTTACGTTTCCTATAATATTTATTATTAAATGGGTTCAACGACGGGAATTACACACAAAAATACATAAAAGTCCAATTTGTTTAACTTTAATACCAACAGCTCCTAAATCCGTTGGGTTTAGAAGAAAATACCCAATAATATAAAAACACCTAGGGTCTGCAAAAACACTAAATCAAGGGGTTCCCGTGACATTTTCAATTGAATCGCTATATTGAAAGAGTGCGGCTATTTTGATTTTTTTTTTTAATTACACGAGAACGTAACGAAATTTCTTGTAAAGTTTCTTGCTGGAATAGTTTACGAAATTCCCGATTGAATAATCACTACTTTTATTCCAACGGGGAGCAGGTTGGTACAGTGGTTAGATGCACTCGTCCAGTTTGCTGTAGTTTGAGTCTAACTATGGCGTTGGGTTTACTTTCGCTATCCCTTGTTCTAATACCTTTATTGGTTTAACATTTCTAAAGTAAAGACGTACGAAACGTACGCATACTGCGGGTAAAGAGTTTTTGTGTACAAAATTTATTGCAAATGTGTGAAAAAACAATTACAAACATATGAATAATCCATCTTTTTAGCCTACTTAAAGAAAGCAGACAAGGAAGTGCGTGCTGCCGAAAGATTTTACAGAACTACATTCTGGTCAATCAATTGTTGCGTGTTTACTTCGATTTCAATCGTAACTATTGGGTTTGAAGATTACAACCAACAAACATTGTAAGTTAATCTTGTAAGTTGGATAAACCAGGTCCCGGCCAGGCTCAGTTACACAATGGCAACAAATGAACCTCGTATTGTGCAAAACAAACTGAATGGGGGTGGGGGTGGGTTCTCCAGGAGTTACTCTCTATTGTTAATCCCCTCTCATTCATCACTTTACAGACTATCTCCTCTCTTTTGTTCGCTGTATTGATTAGACTGCAGTTTTGTAAACAATGAACAAAATTATAACGATATTAGACATGATACTGTCTGTAGGTGAGTTGTATGCTTGAGAAGTACAATGGGGCAGGCCGTTTTGTAAGCATAATAAGATAATCGGATATTCTGTTATTGTTTTGAGTCACTTGTCGAAGAAGGCTGATTCAGCAACTCTAAGTCAATAGATAGACGAATGAATTATTCTCTCTGCATATAGCTTAGGTTTAAACTAGAGAGAGAGAATAGAGTGTCATACATAGGTTTCAGGCTAGTTACTGGCTTTCGGTTACTTGTGCGTTACTCTGCTTCAGGTCTTTATTAGTCTAACATAAAGTAACGATGATAAAGCAAACTAGGTAAAACTTAAAAAAAAATAAATCACTCAGCAGATCTACGAGGGGAGGTACAAAAATACCTGTTCCGACAATGATAAAAATAGGAGAGAGATAAGGATTTGTTATCTCTGTTTGGATCTAGCTTTAGGAAAAAAATTCACAATCTAAGAATTTTCCTGCTAGTCGTTGTTTGTCTATACACAATTTAACATATCTTTTTATAACCTGTCTTCACAAGGAACAAACAGCAATGGCCGCCCTGACCGAATGCGGTTTTCAGGAAATCAGCCACCCGCCTTACAGCCCCGACCTCGCCCCCAGTGACTATTATTTCTTCCCAAACTTGAAGCGCGACCTTCGTGGACGTCGATTTCAAAACGAGGAAGCTCTCAAAAACGCTGTGGAGAAGACTTGAAGAAACGTAATTCAGAAAGGGAGTAGAATTACTTTATGAAAGGGCCAACAAGTGCATTCGTCTTAAGGGTCGGCTCTAGTAAAACAGAAAGCAACCTGCGACTCCAGCGTACCGGCGGTAGGTTACGCGGACATTGATCATCCTAAATCCATTTAAAACCCGCAATTGTTCAAATAGCGTTTTTTAAAAAATACCAAACTCTTGGGGACAAAATTCTTCATCCGAATGGTTTGGTAATTTTTCGCTATAATTAATAGTTACAACGTAAAAAAATATTTAAACTCACCCTATAGCGGCGGTAGGTTACACGGACATTGCTCAGCCTAAATCCATTTAAAACCCGCAATTGTTCAAATAGCGTTTAAAAAAAAATACCAAACTTTTGGGGACAAAATTCTTCATGCGAATGGCTTGGTACTTTTTCGCTATAATTAATAGTGACAACATAAAAAATATTAAAAATCAATGTTTTAAATTGTTAATAAATATTAAATAAAATGTTTTTCTTAATTTTGGAAAAGCCATTTACATGCGTATTGGCTATAGCTTTAAAATGACGTATCGTTCATAATTATCAGATCAAAAATAAAGGAAAAATTTGGATTTTAATTTAACATTGGTCTTATGGAGTGTCAACCAACATGGCCGACAGCTAGAGCCGACCCTTAAGGGAGAATATATTGAAAAAATGCAAACTGAACATTAAAACTTTTTTAAATCAATCAGAACTGGAACTTTTGGACCTCCCCTTGCACATATTCAAACCCTTGATCACGTTATGGCTTTAGTTTTCTACACCTTGTCATGTTCAAACCACCAATGGTATATTTTAGTTTTCCATACAAAGACGGATTCTATAAAAATACCAACTAAATGTGGATTTTTAATATTGTAAATTACGTGCTTAAATTTTTCTCATTTATTTTTAGGGCGCCCTGCCACTCTATTGGTAAAACTTTGATGCTAGTCTACCTGTTTGTCACATTGAATTTAAATCATTATACCAAGTCTAGAAATAAAAACAACTATTTTTTACTTTTTCATGAGCATGGCCCCAAACGTGATACGAAAGGCCAAGGTTCCCGCAATGAATACTTAAAAGTAAAGAAGCACAGGTCTTATGGACTCAATTCTAATAGATTTTTCTAACTTGAAGTTGTAGTACAACAATAACCGCGACGCAGCGCTAGCAAACCATTTTGTGCGCGGTCAAGAGCGAGAAAGTGCGACATACTAAAGCAGGATTTACACATGTAGTACTGTGCGCATACCGTGCGCGTACGGTACCGCTACCGTGTCGTGATTGTTTCAAATTAAAAATGGTCTAACCCATTAGAATTACATAGACAGAATGTTTTCAATTTACACATGTAGGACTGTGCGCGTACCGTGCTCAGACTGTACTCCCTTCGACTGCTTCTAAAATGATTCTTCAAGGTCATGACAGATGACAGTCCGACACGGACGGCGCACAGTACCCCACAGTCTAGACTGGTCTAGACCGACCGAGACTGCTGTAAACTGCCATAGACAGTCGTAGACTGCCGTAGACCGTTCTAAGAAGCAGATTAGAAACGGGGGTGGGGATATTGGGCTACAAGTCAACATTTCATTTACATTTTGTGCTTTATTACTTTAATTACTTTATAAATTTAATTTTGTGCGTTATTTGTTTTTTTATTATTCTATTTATTTGTGACAACCTGCTAAATTTTGAAATGAATGAAGAGAAATTAATTTTACTTGTTCGTGAACATCGCGCTCTCTACGATTTAAGTCATAGAAACTATGACAATAACTTATAAAAGACAATTAATGTATGGACAGAGATCGGCAGTGAATTAGGTACTTCATATAAGCAGCAGGCAACAATTACGTTCTCTTCTTCTTGATCGATGATAGACACTACGTTTCCCGTCAACGAACGGAAGAGTACTACGGTCGACAACAGTTCGGTATGAGCACAGTACCATATGTGTAAATCGAGACAGTCGAAGACAGTCGCGACACAGTAGCGGTACAGTACGCGCACAGTACTACATGTGTAAATCCAGCTTTTAGTGTCGCTCTCGCTCTGTCTGGTAGCCATGTACCAGAGAGAAAGGGGAAGAAAACATTGTATCTCGCGCTCTCTCGCACTTCACCGCGAGTTAAATGGTTTGCCAGCGCTTCCTCGCGGTTCATTGCTGTACTACAACTTCAAGTTAGAAAAATCTATTAGAATTTAGCACACAGGACCTGCGCTTTTTAACTTTGTAGTATTCATTGGTTCCCGGTTCACGTCCGACTGGAGTCCACGTACGTTTGTCTAGTCGGAAAACACGATTTCAGGCTATAATGTGTGCAATGTTTGTTTAAAAAAATCAATTCACGTGGGCGTGTAAACTTACGATCATGAGAATTTGTGTTTAACTAGTCGTCACTTGGTTATCTTTTTGTCATTTAATCTACTTTTGAACACCTTTTTCCCTTTTCACAGTTAAAGAGAAATTATTAAACACGCAAAAGATAACCGACAGTTTTACCAAATCTTTCAAAAAGAATCGTGAAATTAAATTAACAGTGTTGCCAGATGTATCGGCAATGACGATGAAAGCTAACTGTCACTGTTACCAGGTATATCAACATTAATCACGAAAACTAACTGACAGGGTTGTCTGATCTATCTACAATAATCACGGAAGCTAACATAACAGAAGCATAAACATAACAGCTAAACCCTAGTTTAGTGCGCAGTGTGGTTTCGCGTGTCGATTTTTGGAGATTTAACTACGTACGGCTAGATAGCATTCTGTGATAAAACAGTTTAATAACAGATACAAAAAGTAATCTAACGAAAAACTCCTACTTAGTTACTGTGATGACGAATACAATTATTTGTGGATCTTTATCTGTGCTCTAAATAAGGTTTGGAACCTTCAGCACTTGTACATTTTCGCGTCATCATCTACAAAATCGAATTAATATTTCATTGAGAAATTGTGAGTTCTATATCGCAGCTAAGACAATTTACCTAAGTAAATTCTCTTGTACAAATGTCCGCGAATGAAGTCAGTAAGTTGTCGTGTCTATCATTCATATTAATGTTACGTTTGATTTAGAGGGTGCAATACCACTTGTTTAGTTATCACATTACAATCGCTGAAATATAACACGTGCACGTTTATTTTTGAAGTTATACTTCTTTGCGCCCGTTGAAATCGGGATGGGGTGTCGGTCGAGAAACCGCGTCATGCGTTAGAAGTAAAATCCGGAAAGTGCCTTTTTATACCTTTCTTCGTATATTCGTATACTATCCTATACTTCAAAACGTCGGATTGATTTGAAACTTTGCACACTTATCAAGGACCGATGACAATGAAATATTAATTTTGTTGGGTGTAGTAAGTGAGCACTGATCATGGTCCCCAGAACACGACGTGATTTTCACCCCCTTCAAAACGTCTGATTGATTTGAAACTTTGCACACTTATCAAGGACCGATGACAATGCAATATTAATTTTGTTGGGTGTAGTAAGTGAGCACTGATCACGGTCCCCAGAACACGACGTGATTTTCACCCCCTTCAAAACGTCTGATTGATTTGAAACTTTGCACACTTATCAAGGACCGTTGACAATGCAATATTAATTTTGTTGAGTGTAGTAAGTGAGCACTGATCATGGTCCCCAGAACACGACGTGATTTTCACCCCCTTCAAAAAGTCGAATTGATTTGAAACTTTGCACACTTATCAAAGACCGATGACAATGCAATATTAATTTTTTTGGGCGTAGTAAGTGAGCACTGATCATGGTCCCCTGAACACGTTTTCGGCAGTCATTAAACAAATTTTATATACAGGGGGATTCACGACGATATGCACAAACTTCGGGAGCTCATTCATTTTGTTGGGTGTAGTAAGTGAGCACTGATCATGGTCCCCAGACTAACTGTGACCAACCAAACAGATGCAACGATAGTATTCATAAGCGTATGTAACAAAGAAGAAAAAATGGGATATTAATTTTAAAATATGCCTTCCGTGTTGGTTAGTGTTTTTATAAAAGAATAGGCTATCATCTACAAAATAGTATGGCTACTCTAAGTTACGTCTAGTTTTTCCCAAAATATATTAATCAATAGTAGGTCTACCTGTCTATACTATTGGATGGCCAAAGAAGTATAACTTCCACCGTCTGGTCCGACGCAGACCCAATTTTTTTATTTCAGCTATATGTGTAGTGCAATAAATTTGTCAGATAACTTTAACGGATAATCCTTAGAAAAGTCGTTTCGATTTTATCCTGTTTGTAAGCAATTATTTTTAAGTTGTATAATTAATTTACAATTTTTCTTTACAAGAAGCCATAGGTTCATAGTGTTGCTGTCATCTAAGATTACTTCGAAATAATTCATTGAAATTTGTCTAAGATTGCCGAATGGGGCCGTTTCATTCTGGTACTGCGAACTCTAAATAAACTACCTTTTATAATTGACCAGTTTTAACAATAATGAACTTTTTAAAAGTAATAATAAACTGTCAATATATGAAATCTGATCTAAGTAGGAATTCGAGAAAGAAGTTAATTTAGAAACTTTGTGTTGTGTATTTTAAAATTGTTGGAAATTAAATCAGTAACCAACACTTAACTCTGACATTACATTTTTTACTAAACAATTACACAGATCTTGACTTTTGATCACTTGCTATTAATTTATTTCGATCCAATTTATGTACGCATATTTACAGACCAATATACCAAAAATACAACACTCTAAATATATTCATGAAATGATTTTATCAGCTTTAGTTTGAGAATTTTCTCTTTCTTGTTTGAATCATCTGAATGGATATAAAGACGGAGTTCATCCTTCATTGGACTGAGTGTAGTCAATCTGTTATTTGAAATACGCGAAGGACTACTTCAATCAATTGCAGAGATAGAAAGCAAGAGAGACAGGTCAGAAGAGCAGTTAGTCTGATGGGACAGATTAGTTCCTATTGGAGACTGTACATTTCATTTCTTACTTAGTCTACAAAATAATGTTTGCGCGATTATTTCAAACACCATTCACTGTGCTAATATAATAAAGAATTTCATAAAAAGGAGTTATTTCTAAAAATCAGTGTAGCCGATTTTAACTGTTTTCACAACAAAAACTCGAGTTATTAAATGCATTTTAAAACAAATTAATTAAATTAGTACAATGTGAACACTTTGTGCAATCTTTAACCACGATTGCTAAAAAACCACAACAAGAAATTATGTTAAGTAGTCTTTATATTCAGTCTTTTGTTAGTTTTTACTGGTTCCAGAATGAAGGACAACTATAAATAAGTTCTACAAGATCCTTTAGTATCATATTTTATGTTAAATTTAAAAAATAAAATAAAATACTACGGCAAAAATGTTTGCTTTTTGTGCTTCGTCGGTTAAAGAAAATTATAAAAATTTGTTCTTTTAGTTTCTACTTTATTATTTTTGTTCTTAAAATTGTATTATTTTATTAAAATATTGAGTGAAGCAGCTAGCTAGTTTGGACTCAAGTATATAAGAGACTCCCCTTAAAAATGATTCGATTAAAATTTTGTTGATTAACAACAAAATATATATGAATGGTAACACTTTCAAAAATAAATACAATTAGTTATAATTACTTATTTTTATTCGCAATATTTAAATTGTTTCTTTAGTTAAATAAGGTTAATATCAAATGATGAAATGACTTTCTCTCTTGTTCAGTCGAGAACTCACTTCGAGGCACAGATAATTTTCAAGTAGGCCTATTATTCAACATTAATATTATATTACTTTCGTCGAAATCTACCATGATATTAATGTGAATTCTAACTTTTCTATTTTAGTTTATAGGCCCCAGTTCGTGGTATTTGTTATAACACAGTAATTACATTTTCTCAGAATATTATGCTACATAGAAACTTGAACTATGTATTTTAATTGACTAAATAATGAGTGTTTAATTAAATGAAAATAAATAATTTATTAATTGAGAATAGAAAATATTTTCTAAAAATAATTCAACCAAGATATTTGATTTATACAGATTTGTTTTGCAAAAGAAGACATTCATTATGAGATGAAAACTGATAGCGAGAAATAAGTTAAATTTAAATGAATTTTTCGATGGGTGATTTAAAACTACAATTTTTATTACAGAATCTTAACAATATTATAATTTCGACGGTGATGAGAATACTAAAGATTAAACTTATTTTGAAGAGGTAAAAGAATCAATTAGTAAATAATTCTCATTTTTACTTCTCATTTTGTTAGTTTTCCTTGACTCTTATTCAATTTGCGTAACCGATTGCGCACATTTATTTCATTCAAACAATGCATTATCGCTTTAAACGTTTCGCGTTTGAATATACAAACCAAATTGAATATCGTTTCCACGTTAGTAAGACGATATTTTGCCGACCCTTGCACGTTGCCATGACATGTAAAACAAATGTTAAGGAAAGAGTTAGTGCGGGTTGGTGTGGGGCGGGGCGGAGCGGGGGAGTGGTCCCCGTATAAATCCAGCCCTTATATCACTACAAAAACAAACTTCTCTTTATTCCAGTGCCTCGTATATCTTCGTGCCCTAGCAGGTCTGTTTCCGTTTCCTCGTTGAGAAATATGAACCCCACCTTAAACCTAACCTAAACTGTCGAGTTTCAGCAGACATTTCCCAAATTTTCCATCGATCAACATCTTCAGGCCTGTGCCACTGTTAGGTGAATTTTGTTGGAAATTCGTGTAGAATTGAATTAATATACATATTATGACAATTGTTTTTTTTTATGTTGTGATTTTTTATCTTTGTGTAGAGGCAGTAATAATCAAAACGGTGATATCTATTCTCAGTGCAACCAAGATATTATATAATAAAAAATATATTGGTTTTATTGTAAAATCAGTGAAAGGTACTAGTGATGGATTTTTATTATTTACAATATTTTTAGGTAATTAAAAATTTAAAAATTAGGTTGAAGTAATTTTAACATGCTCCTGTTAGTTTAACATGTAACGATGAACACAAATCGTGCAAGGATGATAAATTATAAATATAAATAAAGATGGTGTCGGCAATATGGTGGATGGGTGTTGCAATAAAGGAGTTGAGAATGCAATTTCATTACTCGTGAATATTTGCGTGTATGTAAAATAAAAAGTTTCCGGATCAAATAAAAGAGCACTGTGGCGACAAAATCACACTGATTTAAATCAAAACCCCGAACCACAAAACAAGGAACAAAAACAATAACTAAACAACTAAATTGTAAGTTATGTTTAATACGTTACCCTTATGTACATTTCGATGACATGGTCATCATCCTCAGAGGGTTTAAACAATTTAGTTGTTTGTTATTGTTTTTGTTCCTTGTTTTGTGGTTCGTGGTTTTGATTTAAATCAGTGAGATATGAAATGTGCATACATTTTAGCGTGATCTTTAGTTTTTTTTAAACTATATATTTTAGAATTTATCAGCAGAGTTAGAAGGATACCATATTTCATAATCTCGTTATATTTCTCTCATTAAGGTTTCACTTATACTGTGCTTTACTGTGTCCACTTAATTAATTAATTTTATAAGTTTAGCACATATTTGTAATATAATATTACCTATAAGGGTTAGTATAAAGTAAAAAAAATCGGATTGGGCGTTATTTTTATTTAGTATGTTATGTGTGCATGTTAATTAGATATCCAATATATAATGAATAATTGTGTATTGATTGGCAGCACTTTTATTTTACTGACATTTAACCCTAGGACCGGCAGATCGCACTTTTCGTGCGATCACTCCCGGCTACGACAACACATTTGTAACGCGTAATTGTATCGACTACTTTACCCACTAAAAATCTTCCAATCCCAAAAAGACAAACACCATTGGAAAGGTAATGTTTCAAACTTAAATTTTTGTATTTACAATTTCTTTCTAAAACGTATATTTACATACATAATCATCGTTTTAGTTTTGAGTTTTCTAAAAGCAAATGTCACGGGAATGAAATACGCCGAAATGGCCTTTAATTTCCAGTTTCTCCCTACAGCCCGCCCAGTATTTTTTCTGAGTTATATCTATATACTGATGGATGCATCACACTTTCCCCTATCTGAAACTGCCATCCAATCAAAAATCGGACAAATAGTTCTAAAGTTGTGGGGCGTTTTGTAGTTCCTTGCAATTGGTCAGTTTTCCAACCAATAAAGAGCCTTAATAATTACATGTGATATCTGTGTGATAGAAGTCTACTTTTAGACATATTTTGGTATGTATGTGTAGAGCATGCTTCAAGCTAACATATCCTGTGAACCAAATTTGTTTTGCTCGAAAGGGTTTTTTCTATGAGCGTGGGAATGAGAGCGTTTTGACGTTCTCAAAACAAGGCTGTAATTTCAAATTAACGGTTATTGCCCATGCAACATATTTCTCCTCACTTTTTTTATTCAAATAATTCGAAGTCAAACACTTTTATGAAAAGATAATTTACAAGTATACAGTTCAATTCTTTGATTTATTATCCACACTTTGTTATAATAATATTTCATTTTTGGGCAAAGTTCATTCCTAAATTACGTTTCAAACTTGGTATAGTTTTGATAGCAGTCTTGTAGTAGGAACACAAAAACTGGTGTTTTCAAAATAAGAAATTCGAAATTGATAAATATTTTTATACAGTTCTATTTAGACCTAAATTACGAAACTTTTTTACATTTATGGAAAAAATTGCAAAAACATTTTTACTACGTTTTACGTAGACCTAAAGTTGAACTTTTACCTTTCGTAACTGAACATTTTTTGTTACTTGAGCGAATAACTTTGTAAATTTTACATCTATCATTTTTTTTACTACCATTTATAAATTCTTTGAACTTTCTGCAAAAAATTTAAGGAACACTTTTGGATTAGGGCTTATTTACTATTTTTGGCGAATTTTTGAAAAAAAGGCTTGCAAATGCCAAAAAATCCATTTTCGTTAACATTGCCGGTTCTAGGGTTAACAGATCAAATAATGCTTAACATAGTAATTATAAGGTCAAAATAGATCATTAATACAATAGACATATTTTTTTTGTAAAATAGTACGATTTCTATTTAAATAAAATATTGTGGGATAACCTAAGGCTGAGGCCTGAGTAGAGCGGAGCGTTTTGCGGTACATAGTATGACTAGACAATCATACTTCTGGTTTCGTCTGGACTCCAGCTATTATTTCTTCGACATTTATGGTGTACAGCACTCCTACAACGCTCAAAAGACAAACCGGATTGAACAAAATATGAACTGAACGCTTTCCGCTTCTCCGACGCTGGCACAGCACGCTATTCGCTACGCTTTGATCTAGTTACCAGGACGCGCCAGTCCATCACAACAGGTTTGTCATGAACGCTACACGTTCCGCCACGCTAAACGTAGGACGCTACGCTCCGCTCAGGCCTCAGCCTATAGGAAGGTAAACGTACTTTCTGCACTTTTACAAGTCTGTGATAACCTTTAAGGAATTTACGTTTCGATATAAAGTTTCTGGTTTTCGGAGTTACAATCGAATAAAAAAGCGTCCAATTCTATATCACGCAACATTTAATACGTTTTCTCAGTAAAATTTATTTTTGAGTAGTGATGTAAAATACCCAGGTTTTTATGAATCGGGTTAAATAACCCAATGGTTCATAAATACTCGGGTATTTTAGAATTTTTATTAAAAATCCATCTCAACTTTAAACCTTTAAACGGAAACTCATTTTTCAGAGTTGTTACAACACTAGAAAGTTATTAAAATTAAAATAAATTTGAATTGGGACTTAGTACTTAGGTTAAAAGATTAGGAAATAAAAAAGTAGTAACCTGAAAAATTCAGAAAAAATGCTTTAGGAGTGAAAATACATAGTGAATTTCTCTTTATATCCTTATTTGATCATGAACATTATTAATTGAGCAGGGACAACCTAGGTAAAAATAAATTGAACTTAGTTTCAACTCTTTAATTGAAAACAGAAGGTATAAGAAAGGTCTTTGTGAGATTGTGTAGGCAAAAAGCTAGGTAGGGAGGTGTAGGTTAGGTTAGGACATCTTCATTATACCTATTCACACTTCCTGACATGAATTTTGATTAATAAGAGAATGATTCATAAATTTCATCTACTCTTAAAAAAAAACAATTAAAAGATCATTTAGAAAACATTTTCTACTTTAGGTCCTTTTTATTGAATTTATTTTGTTACCTTTTGAGGTACACCATACGTACTTAAATTATTATTATTATTTTTATTGGGCCTATTCTTACTACGAAAGTAGCTAGAATCCTCCCTTCCTACACCTTTGTTGCTATTTTGCAGTAATACAACTGAAGCTTTTGTTAAAGTTTTTCAAAATTTTTATTATAAATAAAAGTCAAGTACAGCAACTAATTAGGTACTAGTTTAATCTTTTTTCTATTTTGCTATGTACAATACACTTAAATGAAATGTCCCTATACAATATTTCAGCATATTATTATATAAAACAATAAAAAGGTTTTTTACAACATTTTGTCTTAATTTAATAGGAAAAAGAAACATTCAAAATCATTGAAAGAACTAAGAAAGACAATAGCAGTGCAAAATGTTGTAAATACCCAAAAATACCTGGACGTACTTTTTACTTTTCTTTATTTTTAAAGGATAAATATTGTTGTTAATTTCAATTTCATCCATCAAATAACTGTGTTTTAGTCCTTGTTTGCCCAACATAACATGAAAACATCAAAAAATGTATAAAACTCAAAAACTAAAAAATACCCTCATTTTGGGTATCTAAATAACCATTGGGTAAATACACAATTTATATTTACCTTCCCATCGGGTATTTACCAGGCCCACATCAGTATTTTTAAGACAAACCGAAATAAACAAAAAGACCTCTGCTTTTTAATGTAGTATTAAATAATTACTGATGCGTAACAACTTTCAGAGCGCAATGATGAAAGGCGGTTGTATAAAAGCTCCCTCAGAAACGATTGCAAATTAAGTCCACGTACAGCACATAATGGACAAAATTAGTTGGCATCCGGTTTACGAGCAGTTTGAATGCCCTTGACCATTACATTGCCTACTTACTTATATTAGGCATCTCATTGCCTACTTACTTAGGCATCTCCGTTATATTTGCCTACATTGTGTTCATTCCATACAGTTAACATTATTTAAACTACGGTACCGTTATATTAGTTTTTAGACACATTCGTTTTGCACACATTCGTAGATTACAATTAGATAGTGTAGACCTTTAAGTTCCATTTTGACAAGTATTATCACAACCGTCATAAGGTGTCAAATTGTAATAATTTCTCTTTAGTTTTAGGTTTTAGCGTAAATAAGTGGTTTTACACCTATATAAGTTTACTTACTCTATACTAATATTATAAAGAGGTAAAGTTTGTTTGTTTGTTTGTTTGTTTGTTTGTTTGTTTGTTTGTATGTAGGGGGTAATCTCTGGAACTACTGAACCGATTGAAAAAATAGTTTTACTAATAAAAAGCTACACTATCCCTGAGTAACATAGGCTATAATTAATTTCGGTAAAAACCTTTTTTTATTTCAATATATTTGTAAATTTAGTCGGAAAAAATCTTAGGTTAGGTCTAGAATGATAAATCAACACATGTATTTATATTTAATACCATAGCAACCAATTGAATAAAATAACAGAAAACATAGCTGCTTTAATATTTCCATTAACAGCTGATTTCAAAATTTGAAGCAATTATTTTTGTATTTCCACCTTTTAGGTTAGGGTTTTAAAGTGTAAACCTGAGCCTTGCTGGTTCTTTTAACCATTATTAACTGCTGTTATAAAATATAAGAAATAATTTGGTTTGAACATTTAACAATATTTACCATCTTAGTTTTGAGGTTGTTATTATCAATACTACACCTTTATTATAAATAAAACAAAACATATGTTTTTAGAAGGTACCATTGGGGGTTGGCGTGCGGAGCACGCAGGGGTCTCCCCTAGTAATAAATATAATGAACACATACAAAAAATAAACAATATATTTTTTAACAACGCTCCATTTGTGTAAAACAGAGTACGACTTTCAGACATTTTTGTTGCAATTATTTCAGTATGCCATCAAGTTTTGATATTAAAACTTGGAAAACATATTATTATTCCCAATGAATTTATTTATTGTCTTCGTTACTTTTATTGTTAGAATACTATAGATGTGGGATAGGGCGCCCATATGCTATTTTGTAGAAGGACTGGGGGGGGGGGGATTAAGGCGTACTCTCCCCTCCTTTGGTAAAAGGTGATCCGGGGGTAATTTTTGACCTCCCCAGAAAACTTTTACAATTTGGAAAGCCAATTAGGCTGTTTAGGTGAAATATTATCCCACACAGCATTGAGTCTGTACCTTTAATGAATACACGAACCTACAAATCGTCTCAAGGCCGCACCAAGTAATGACCCAGGAGCTCATGTTTGAACACTTGTAAAAATAAAATAATTTGTAAAATTAAACGGTGCATATGATTTAATATCATATTCTAGTACTATACCACTTGTACGTAATACTGACTAAGAAAACTACCTGACAAGAATAATAAATGTACATATTTTCCTTTCCCTGGGAGCTGAGAACCGCGGGCCCCCTCTGCCCCCGAGTATGGGCGCTCAGAAACTAAGCTAGAAACTGCGCAATTGTGTATGATTTTAACTGTAGTAAGCTAGGCAACGCTTTAATTGATTTATTGAGTTACATATTATACTATATATAAATAATCTTCTCTCCATAATTTGAATACAAACAACAACAAAATTTCTAAGTTATAACACTATTGTTCACTCTTAAATAAAATCCTACGAATACCGTATTCCTGATAAAATACTTAACCTATTGTAAGTTATTTCAACATATAAACACGCTGTCGAAAATATTTGTGTAAGCCTTTTTAAT
Source organism: Philaenus spumarius (assembly GCA_018207615.1). NCBI lineage: Eukaryota > Metazoa > Arthropoda > Insecta > Hemiptera > Aphrophoridae > Philaenus > Philaenus spumarius. The sequence goes on from JAGFPH010000098.1 coordinate 123,087, forward strand.
GGCCAAATTTTCTTTCGTGAATTATTTCAATATTGCTTTACACATAAGCAACAGTTAGCAAAAGCTTTTTTCACATCTCTCTCTCATACCTTCAGCCTATGTAAGTCATTGTGATACACAACCTATTACGGATATTTTAATATTTGCACTATTAACTGTAGCAGCTGTTATTTACAAAAAAAGAAAGTATTAGTTATGCTCATAGCCCAAAAAAATAACAATAAAACCAAAAGACATGCCACAGAATTGCTGAAAATGTTGGTAGATTACTAATTTATTGATAGGTTAGTTAGTAGTTCTGCGTTGAGGCTAATTTCACGTCAGTTAGTAGTTAATGCTAGGATCT
>JAGFPH010000098.1:134094-153221 GCA_018207615.1 Philaenus spumarius
TCTAAAAATTAAATATTAAACAATACAAAAATGGAATACATTATCTTGACTACCACGTGCACATTCTCATATTTTTTAGAAGCTAATATATATATATATATATATATACTCGTTTATATTATATTTTGGACAGAAATTTACATTTATTCTGCAATTTATCGTTTACGAACACATTTCTTTTGAAATGATTATAATCGTCCTGCAAGACACCATGCAGAACTATCATAGTTATGGTGTATAATTTGATAATGTGTATAGCGTGCTTTAACGAGATATATTTACTCGCTTGAGCTGCAGATGTAATTATAGGGTTGCCGATGGTCGTAAATTGCCCGTCTTGTCTTCAGGAGCGCTTAGTTTACCGGTGAGTGGCCCACGATGGCGATGTTGCGAGGTTACTGCAAGTCATGTTGGGTTAGGTTAGGTGTCTGATGAGTCATTGCAAGTATTCGGTCAAACTACAGTGAGGGACAATACAGCTGCCGAACAATACAACTTGAATAACATTTGTGTTTTAGAAGCTGGCGACGCATTTTTATTAGTTTTTTAGAAGTATCATTAATGTTCGTTTATTTCTTAATTAACTTAAGTGAATAGCATTTGGTTTTATATTTCAATATAAACATTTGATGATTTATTATTTTGGATCAATGATGGCTCACTTGGAAGGCGGTGACGGTATACGCTAGAATTCAGGGATCGAATACTTATATTATCATTGAATTTTTCATGTGATAAAGTCATTCCAGGCATTCATTAATGTAACTGGCATAAAGTAAAGAAATAAAGCATAGCACACATTTATTTAGCACTACACCCGGTCTCAATCCAAATTCAATTAACAGTTTATTCCGTGTTTTCTATGGAATGAAAAAATAATTTTATATTGTGCAATTTAATGATATAAACTAAAAAGAGTAAACAACATAGTCCTTCGTTAAAATATTCTTCGGAATTTTCAATAAAAATTAGTTTTATAAAATATTTCTACAGTTTTTCATGAAAAATTTAAATATAATCGGGGTTTCATCAACTGACTGATTGACTAGAAATTTGGTACAAAGGTGTTTAGTTACTTAATGTTTAAAAACAAATATTTTCTTGAGTCAATATTTTTCAGTTCTTTGTAAATAAAGTATTTTTTGCAATAGTTTTAAAACTATTTGTTTGATTTGTTGTGTTTCATAGGAAATGTTTAAGTTACTATTGCAGTAACTATATAAAGTTAAACTTTCATGTTTCTAATATCAAGATGAAAATAGTAGAATTGTTGACAGAAATGTAATTCCTGATATGGAAGCAGTCTGATATTTCCCGTCTGATTAAAACTAATTACAAAGTTTGTTGTTCTTAAAACTAGTTTCTAAACTAAGTTCTCGACTTAGAAATGCAATGGCTGCCGTTGGATGATGATCTTTATATTTAATTTCATGTGTTTTAAAAGTATTTCATTTAATAAAAACTCGAACGTTCGTAGATACTAGCGACTATGCGCTTTCTAATGTTTATAAATCTCTCTTGACTTTTGTCTCTTGACACTGGAAAGACGTTACCTCGTTAATCATAACTTAATCACTCCGCGGAAAGATGAAAACGTAAAATTATTTCTGCAAGAACGTCTTAGTCTTCCATTTGTCATTTGTTTGTAATTAAAATAAACTTTACCCCTTACCGTAACGAGTTATGCAACACAACGACCTTCAGCTGTGTAATTATCCCAAGATATTGTGAACCGCTCATGTATGTATGTGAGCCCTCTTTGCTTTGCAATTATACACAGAGACTGTGTAAAGGCGTTTCGATGCTTCAAACACTGTTATTATCTGTGCGAACTGTAACCAATCTGTGATGGTTTATTATTTACAAAGAGAGTAGATTTTAATAAATGATGCACTAACTTTGTCACGTAACGCTGCTAGCGTTTAATCTTAGAGCGTTTATTAGAAATTGCATGGATTATTTAATTTTCACTAGCTGGAGGTTTAGATATTAAATTAAGTTTGGAGCAATTTTGCTATAACCACATTATCATAATTATACAAAATCGGAATATTACATTATTTACTCAAATTACGTGTTTACCAAAAACCAAATTATATATAAGTTATAGTTCGGTTATTGGAGTTTACGGCAATGTTGTCAAAATGCGTTTGAGTAAATGAGCATATTATTTGTCAGAATTTATTTCCACATTTTGTTCTATAAGTATTTATTATCTTTTGAGCTATACATGTGACAATGACTTAATATGTGTAGCGTATTAATAGTCATAGTAAGTTAACTCTTATAAGTGAAGATTGTAAACCAAAATAATGTTTAAAGTTTGAGGCGGAAATGTTGGGAATGTAAATACAGTATTTTATTTATGTTAGAAACAGTATTTTCGTTAGACCTTCATCTCTATTTATGTAAAAGACACAAGTATAATGATATATTTAAACATAATTTCAAACTAACGATAAAAACAAATAAATAATAAGACGAATACAATTTAGTAATGCAATTCCCATGAATTGAAGAACAATTATTCCTCTGTTTTATTTCACTTGAGCAAACGATTTAACAAGCTCTTGCTTTTCAAGTAGCCTTTCCTTAATTGATTGTTAGTTTTCTTATGTCGCTCAATCTTTTTCGTCCTGTCTTTCTCCCAGGCAGCTCTTTATTCTTTTTAGAATTGAGAACGACAGCTCAGCAGAAGCTACAATCACTGCAGGAACGGATGACCTCTTCATGGCATTACCGCTGAAACGAAACAAGCTAATAGTTTTGTTTCAGGAATTCAAATCACTAGAATAATTTGTTAATGTTGTCGATTTAGAATGGAATAATTTGGTCAACAAATTTGTATATATATTATATTTTGTATACACATATGACGACAAATTTTAGAATAAATGTTTGTTTAAACAGAAGAAAACTTTATATATACCACTTAGAATTTTTAAATTTTTAATAACCCTTTGACAAAATGTAAATATTTAGAATTGCTTTCATGCAAATTTACTTTCTATGCTTTGATAAAAATCAATAGGGGTATGGTTGTAAATGTAATCAAACACGTTATCTTTGCACGGCTTTGTTAAACATAAAAACTCTCCATGTTTTGAAGAATTGATGGAGGTGAGAGTATTTATAAAGGTCAGACTTAAGTCGTCCTGATGATTCCATAAAATTCCCGACAATATATTGTTTTTATATAACAGACTACATGGTCCGTACTCTGTAGGAATTTAATTAAGAAAAATTGATCTCTCATAAAATATTGTCAGAGAGTGGATTGTTTTCTCCGACGGAGGGTAGGTAAGATAGACATTAATTTGAAGGGAAAGGTCACAAACACAATAAACCTACCCTTATTCCCCGTCGCGTGGAGACTGATTTGCTGTCATCAAACTTATAGGAAGACCTGGTGGCGGTCGTTACTCGGACTTGCTGGATAATCAGCGCTTCACAAATTGGGCCAATCACGTTGTCCACCCTTATTTTTCAGATAAATCCCTTACTTTTCCCCCTATCCCTATACCGCAGAACGTATAAACACGGGGAAACTTTGTCTCGTGTTTTCCACTTCTGTCTCCGAAACAAAACCGCGTAAGGGGTTAACTTCGCTCTCTATTGTTGTTATTTTTGTTTCCTCGTTTTATTAATTGTGACTGTGTACGCGATATATCTCTTATTGTTTTATTCTATTACAGTTATTTTCTATTGCGCTGGTATAACTTACTTCGTTATTTGAATCGTTGGAACCACAAGTTAGTCCCATTTAATTATGCAGCACATTTCGTCAGTAAAGTTTTAGCTTTAGGGCAATAGATACATATAATCTAAGTAAATAGGTTTATTGTAAATATTTAACGTATACAATATAAAAATAACTCGACCACGCAGCTGAACCGCTGATGTGAATTGAGCAAATTTCCAAAATTAAGTTGATTGGGTTTCAACTAACAATTTGGGAAATAGGTCTATTCACGACGGTGCTGAATAGCTGCAAAATGGTTCGCACGCCATTCCGCATATTGGGCTTATCTTCAATACACAATGTATTGCGTGCTTCGCACGCCAACCCCACGGTGGAACCCACCACATAGCTTTGAACCGGGTACTTCTATGGTATTTTACGTTTTGATCGAGTTTGGGGGAACCAAGCGAGCTATAAGGTCGCGTAAAAAAACAAAATGTGCAGAATAACATCCTACATTTGTATTTGTTGAACAAACTCTAAAAACAATTCTCTATCGTAGGAAAGTTCTAAAAAAATAGTTACTTCCGGTCAAAAAACGTGCTTCCGGTTATTGGATTTTTTTGGCTAACGAATTCGTCCGAGCGACGTAGACAACCAACATGTGTACCAAATTTGAACCAAATCGGACTTAAAATGCGGCGGCTAGAGTGCGAACACATATATACATTTATATATGATATTTAATGACACCCCAAAACGTGTTCTGGGAACCATGATCGGTGCTCATTTGCTACTCCCGACCTTGGGTCTTACCTATGGAAATTCGCTAATAAGAAACCACTATGTTAAATCCTAATTAAAAATAATTAAGACATACTAGAATTTAATAGTAGTGTCTATTTATATAAAATAACCAGTTTGCATTTGCTTCGACGCGAATCGCCGTGGGGGTTGGCGAGCGAAGCGAGCTGGGGGCTTAGTCCTCTGCTACTGTATAAGGTAAAATTGTTATTCCCATTTGTTTTTGTTTTTTCCTTTTGCTTTGTGCAAGTTAGTCTACTAAAGAATGGAGGAGCAGTGTGTAGTGCAGAAAATCGATAGCCAGTAACTAGATTCGAACTTACGTTGCCTGTGTTGGAGGTTACATCTGTTGCGACTGGGCTAGCGTCTTAAGATTCTCGGCCATCCTGCTTCCTCGATTTGCGGCTGATTTACTCGCCTTTGTGTGTTTGTCAGCGTTGATATGTGTTGTTCTGTTTTTAAATATATTGTCTTTTGGCTTTCTTTGATTAAAAACCTTGTTTACTTTAAACATGTAACTATCGCCCAACTATTATCAAAACAAAGATGCACATTTTTAATGATTGTTGTATGATTTAATTGTTTATTGAATACACTACAACTAGCTAACCATCAGCTTATTATCTAACAAACATAGCAGTTTATAAGGTTTTTTCCCAATGTTCGCCTACAAATGTGAACTCAAAAGGCTTTAGTCTTTTGAGTCGTCGCACTAACTCTGCGTTGTCAAGCAGCTGATGTACAGTACTTCAACGTTTTGGTGTTGATGTAGTCAAGATTCATGCTTTTTAGCTTGCTTTTGTATTTCGTCTTCTACCGATTCGATCTTCAAGTCCCTGGGGATGGTGTCATTACTGACATACCATGGAGCTTTCACCAAATGCCTTAATACTCTATTTTGAAAGGTCTGAATAATTTCGATATAAGATTGCTTGGTGCAGCCCCAAAGTTGTATTCCATATAACCATACAGGTTTTAGCACTTGCTTGTATAGCACCAATTTGTGATGTATTGACAATTCTGGCTTTCTTCCAATCAGCCAATGCATTTTCTTTAGTTGAATGTCCAGTTGTTCGCGTTTCTTCTTAACGTGTTCCTTCCGACGTAGCTTGGCATCGAGGGTCATACCAAAGCTTGGCATCAAGGTATGATTTAATAACATTAATGAATACGTGACGTAGTATTCGGTTAGTTATCTCCCTGATTCGATTATATCCTATACAGTACCTAACAGCTGGATAATGCAAACCTGTAATGTAGAAATAGTTTAGAAGAAAATGAATCAAAAAACTTTCTTACATGATATTTCAAGTGTGAAACATTAAAAGACAAGCTATTGGAGTAAGGAGTTTTAACATCGATAAAACAGTGAATTCTTGTACTTATTGAATAATATGTGTTAGTTGAACATTTGTTGTAGAAACTATTTATATTTAAAACTCATTTAGATGAATCTAACGTGAGGGAATCTTAGCAATTGTTCAAAGTTTGATTCAACTATCTTCTATCTATTACCGCGAGATAGTATAGTTTCCTTACCAATTACTCATAGCTTAACGTGACTGTGTGTACAATATGACTCAGCTTTCTCTGTTGAAATTGCACATTTGAACACTGTATACTTTAATTAATTAATTTTAAGGAATAAACAGGTGCTTATCGACCAACAAGAAACATTTTTTTCTTCATTCGTTTTGACCTATAAAAATAATCAATTCACATGTTCTGGAAAAGGTTGTTTTTTGTTATAATTGATTGCTTAACAGTTAAACAATATATATTTGTTCAGTTCCAAAACGAAGAACAAAATAAATGTAATGGTATACACTACGATTTTTTTTATTATGCAACTTCAATAGCCTGCAACATACTTTTTACAACTTTTTCACAAACAATTGGATTCCCTATAGATTTTCGGTAAACATATATTTACGAGGACCTCTAAAACCACGCAATTTTAGCTGCACTACTTTCATTCACTATGGGGGGGGGGGGGTATCTAAAACTACATATCTGAAATACTAAACAACGTTGTAAATATAGCCCTTTTGAAGCAGTACAGGGCACGAAACAAATATTTATTTTTTTAACCTGAAATTCACAAAATGTATAACAAAGTATTTGAGTTGCATTTTTACGGGGTTGGATGATTTATAACTATGAAAAATTTATCTTTTACGTCTGTATCTGTTCTAGAGGATTAACTGTGACAGCCTGATCCTAGATAGGTTCTGTTTCTCCTTCTTACTCGAGGAACCCTAAAGATCTGACAATTTCCTATTATTTTTTTCACAATTGTGTGTAACCACTTCGGCTTCAATAATTAAAATTCAAGACTTCTTGTGATTAAATAATAGCTTAAGGGCCTGCTGTAGTGGCGGCCATCTTGGATTTGTATTCCATATGAGCAATGTTAAATTTCAAACCATTTATTTCGTTTACTTTTTATCATACAATTGTTTGCAAGGTCTCGTTTTAAGCACAGTCACAATACGCATCCGTCTTGCAATTTGCATTTTTTTAATGCTTTTGATTTGTTATGTAATTGACATTTTGTAAGTACAAAGTTTAAATTTTTTTCTGAACACAATACAAAATTAATAATGAAAAATAATTTGCAAGCCGGATCCGAAATTTTATAAAGAATATTCAGTTTTTTTTTCAACACTCAATTACAAAAGATAGACTCATAAAATGGTTTGAAATGAGGCAATGTCAAACCGTTCAGCTGCAAGAAATTGCACTGTTTAGATAGGGATACAGTGAGAAGCGGTTGCGTTTTGGTTGCTTTCTCGTTTACTGGAGCAGACCCTTAATAATAATTATAAGATTACAATAGTTATGAATTTATAGTAATCCTTTATCCTTATCAACTCCAATTTAAAATTCATATTTCTTATCACGACTGAACACTAGAACTATTAGGGATGTTTGTTTGAGTATTTTACTACCCCCATCCTCTATTCGTCCTAATGGCACAGAAATATGGCGTTAAGAAAAATAACAATAGTACTCATACCATGACCATTCCATTAGATTCCATGTCATGTGTTTGTTCTCAGATAATCTGTTCTGTAAACTATCTCAACCTTAATAAAGATACGTAATTCAACTCGTCTGTTTTAATTAAATTCTTACCGAATGGTATTTCAGAAATAAAAGGAAACTGTTAAATAAACGAGATTTTCCAGGACAGAACACTCGGGCAGTAACATTTTGAGTTCATTTGGTTTACACTTTCTGGCAATTTTCGTCATCGTTCCGTCTGTACGAATAAAATCGGATTTAATTGAGGTTATATTGCGTTATTTGTATCAGAGCAGAGTGTCTAGGGTTTAGTAAGTAGAGCCAGTCATAAAACCGCAGTCGGTAGTACCGGAGTCGAGCTGAGCTCCATTTTAAAGAGGCTTAATAGCGAATGAGGAGGGGTTGTCGTTTTATAAATTCTAGGCAACTTTAAACCAGTATGCTTTCTTTAAGTGTGTATCGAAAGAATCCAACAAAAATGTAAGTATTAATATAGTCCGTGCTCAATGTACGGGTCATTTTAATTTAGTTTAAAACATTTTAAACAAGACATAGGTATGTAGTAATACTGAATCGCAAAACTAAACAAATTGGTCCAGTTAAAACCTGGTGAAAACGTATTATAATTTCTATAATTATAAAGATAACAAATTTCATCATTATAAATAGGTATTTTATAATATTTTTTCCTCCAGAAGATAATACTAAAATAAATAAACGGTACCAGGAACTGGCACATACTTTCTCACAAACATATTTAAATTATTAAACAGATTCACTGTGATTTCATAATTGTAGGTGGGGTAGGAGAGGTGATTTATTACAGTAGGAGATTAACTAATAAATTTTATTATCTAGAGAGAAAACTATTTGATCGATTTCGAACAAGTTTGCACCAAACACACGTCAATTAGGCCTGTATAGATGCACGAAAAAGGGTTTGACAAATTTTGAAAAACAACCACCTTTATGGCCATGAAAACCTCAAAAATCAGTTATTGTTATTATTATTAACGAGAATTTTTAGAAAGATGCTGTTTTTTGCATATGGTAGGGTACATTAAAGGCTACAAATAAGCCAAATTATATCAAAATCGTTATAGCCGTTTTTTATAAAAAAATAATAACTGATTTTTGGGGGGTTTTTGGCCAGAAAAGGGATTTTTTCAAAAATTTTCAAAACAGTTTTTCTTGCATCTATACAGGCCTACTTGACATGTCTGGTGCAAATTTGTTTGAAATCGATGGAATAGAACCTAAGCAACAGATTAATCTGTATTGAACAGTATCTTCTCTGCAAAGTCATTAAAGCTGTGTAAATCGGCCTGTCTTACGTTTCACAACTCGTGGACGCTCGTAACTTTTCTGGACAAGCAGACGGCTTGTCACATAAATAATGTGCGGACCCAATTATGCACATTAAAAGTCAGCAGTAAAACCGCATAATGTCACTTTGGGCTAACTTCCACTGCCCGGTAATTTTACACGTTGTTTTGTTTATACAAATTGCCGACTGAAATTTTTCTGGATTTATGAGTCTGTTCTTATGGAATTTGTTTATTTTCGCCACTTTTAGAATTTCGAATTGAATAAATTTGTTAGTGGCTGTATTTCCGTAATATTGTTCCTCAGTTTGTTTTATATTTTTAAGTTTTACTTCGTTTTAAATTTAGTGAATGTCAATGTATGTTGTTTGTAGCTGTTGTATTCGATTCCGTCATTTTCAAAACTAACAATTGGTGCTAAGCTGGAATGTTGACTATAAAATTCAAACTTTCGCGTACCATTTTGTGCTCGACAATGTATCTTAAACTGCTATTATCTAAATATTTAGTATGTTTACCAAGTTTAGCTAACATTAATAATTGTATCCAATGGTTACGTTTTATTATTATACAGGGTGGAACAAAGTTAGTGTTAAAAACTTCAGGAAATGGTTCTATGGGTCAAAATAAATAGGAAATCAAGAATAATATTTATCGAAAAACGCTTCATTTGCCAAATATCCGCCATTTTGTTTGTTTTACTAAATAATTAATATCTAGAGAACAGTTTAACCGATCGGGTTCAAACTTGGCATGAAGTTTAACCTAACAATGATCTATCTTAAGAAACATAAGCGATTATATCCAATAATGCATTTCAAAATGGCGGCTGTTTGAATATTTCAGACCTAAATTACTCAAAACCTGTACATTTTAACAACAAATGTTAAGACACTTTTTTGTAGCCCTTTTGATTCTCTATCGGTTGGTGTAACTGTTAAAACAATCGAATGAAGGATATGTGTAATAATTGGTTTATTCAACCCGGCATCCTATACCAACACAGTAAATACTACAATATTGTATGTACATTTGCTGTCATTATCTTTAACTTAACAATTATTCTTCATCCGATTGTTTTGAAAGTTAAATCATCCGATAGGGGATTAAAAGGGCTACAAAAAAGGTACTTTGAAAGTTTTTGTTAAAATGTACGGTTTTTGAGTAATTTAGATCTGACGTTTTCAAACAGCCGCCATATTAAAGCGCATGATTCTATATAATCGCTTATTTTTCTTAAGATAGATCATTGTTAGGTTAAACATCATGCCAAGTTTGAACTCAATCGGTTAAATTATTCTCTAGATATTAATTATTTAGTAAAAGAAACAAAATGGCGGATATTTGGAAAACGAAGCGTTTTTCCAAAAAATATTATTCTTGATTTTCTATTTATTTTGACCCATAGAACCATTTCCCGAAGTTTTTAATACTAACTTTGTTCTATCCTGTATAAGTTATCATAAAAACATAATATTACAAAAAATATCTAACTAGCTTAATACGTCTGGTTCAGTAAAAATAGAAACTAGAAAAAGATTATATTTTGTAGAAATTGACCTCTTCTATCCACAGGGTGAATTAAAAGTTAGAAGCCATATATTATTAATTTCCTGAAAAATTTGTTTTTTTTTCTACGGAACTATAAACATATTTTTCTGTTTTCTTAAAATAGAAGAAAATATAAAATAAATTACAGTTTTAAAATTAAATATGGGGTTTTATATTAAGTTAAACAGTTCAATATATTCGCAGAATACTTATTTGTATTGAGGATGACAAATTAAACTTCGCACCCGTAAATTCACACAACATTTTTCCTACAGCTACATTTTAAATTAGTGTTTTAGTTTTTATCGGTTATACAGAGGTTAGTCCCACAACAATGAAAATTTCAAAACATAGACTGCATCAGCTGTTTACATGTGCACAGTGCGTAAAGTAAACATACGTCGTGCGAAAAGTCTTGCTTTATCGCTCTCCAATTTAACCGCGCGGTTAAGTAAAACAAAGAGGTATAAATTACTTGCAGAACACATGTAGTTTAGTCTGCCCACTTTTGTGAGTGTGCAAAACGCACTTTATTGAACAGCTGTTGGAAAAAGAAATAACAGCACACCTATTACCACAAAGTTTTAAAGTAAACAAAGTTACTTTATTAACCCATGCAGTTTTTGATAACATGTCAGAGTAACTACTTAGTTGTTGAAAATATAAAGTTACTTTTTTAAACATTATTTTATTGCAATTGGTGTATTTTTATTTAATTTATATTCATAAAAAAAGTATATTTTTCATACATATACCTTCTTGTTTTCATAACTACATTTTAAAGTTTCATTAAAGTAATAGTACTAACTGAATAAAAAACTGTTAATCTGACTGACGTGAGCAGGCTGAATTAACCACATAGTAATTATTCAAAATGAATGTACAATAGCAAAATTATCTACCAAAACAATTGAGAAAATAGGAACACAGAAAGTAAGGTACACCCTCACAAGCTGGCACTCTTTTAGGCAAAGTCTACAATGGAGATACCATAATTACTAACGTAACTTCTAGACTATTTATTAAATGTAATCACGGAAAAGAACAAAAATTCACTTTGACTAAGTTCGTGTCGAAACCGTGAAAACGACGTACGAATTCGTCACGACACCAAATGACAAATTAATCTTCAGTCAACGGACGGAACAAAGGCGTGAGGTCAGAGTTGTCACGCAAATCCAAGTTGATGTTGCCTACTACCAAGATGTACAGAGTAGGCCTATACTCTATACATGTTGGCCTACTACTCCGAGATGTATATTGCCTGCAACTACGTCTCAGAGGGGTAACTAGGCGATTGATGGAACTGTTTTAACGGTGTTATTGAATTATTTTATTATGAGAATGTATTTATTATATTCCCGATCTTTCAAAAGTGATAATTTTAATTTACTACACACAATTAACACTTTGAGTCTGTGTTTAAATATACTATTTAAAAAAGTGGGATTTAACAAACGATCGCATATTTAAAATGTTAGGTGTAAAATGTGACCGTTTTTCCGCTCCTTTACAGCGGGAGCGGCTTCTACCATGTTGTTGAAACTGGTTGTGAGCACTTCTTGAACATTTATTTGTTGGCTTCAGTTCTTGAGTGGTTTTTGTTGGCTCTTTTAGATAGTTCCAGAGCCTTTAGGGTTGCAGTCAAAAGATTTAGGAGGGCAAAATACTGCACTGTCGTCCAATTATACTTTTGTAAAATGTTTATACATGTTTTGGTGTCATTTTAACTGTGGGGGGGGGGGGGTGTTCCGTCGTTTCATCGTCCAAGAATTTATGTTTTCAATGCCATGAGCTCGAAGTTCTGCTATGAATTTGTTACGCAGCATATTTAAGAAGGGAATTAACTTGATTTAGATTGTTTCTGTAATGCATATTTATTGTTTTACGATTAAACGAAAGGTGACTGAACTGTATTTAATTGTATTATTTAAAATTTACACTTTTTTTATAGACCCTGTATATACTAGGTGATTTTTAAAGAATAGAAACGGCTTCATATCGCTTAACTGAAAGGTACAGGCCTTGAGGTGAGTGATGAAACTCTCGATGCGCGTAGGAGGGGAGGGTAGAAGAGGCGGTTTTTCCCCTATCAGCTATCTCGCGCATGCGCAAACTTACTCTTTGCCACTGCGCATCTCCAAGACAGTTTCATCACTCACCTGACGGCCTGTACTTGAAGGTAGAAACATACGTCGATCTACATAGTATAAAAAACAATACTTTTTTATAGGTTTGACATTTTTGTACGTTGTCTGAGATTCGCCATATTTAATCAAACTTTGTGTTTTTAAATAGAAAGATGGACAGTTTATATATGATTTTCAGGTAAAATGTGACAAGAAAATTTACGTTGATTATTCCCTTAAAATCTTTGAAACTGCTGCACCAGCCTTCGCTATCCATCTGTACCTATATGTATATATTACAAGAGAAACAGTTTGTTTCTTATGATTTAATAAATCATTGTGCTTTTTGTGATTTCTATTGAGACTATTCCAATGTATTTGCTGGTTATTTCTATCCACCACCTTTTCCAGGCAACTGCCTTGCCGCCTTTACTTTTCTTTGAACGTTTCCGTCCTCAGTGTCTTCTCCAGAAAGTCATCACAAGTGATTTTCAGCGATTTTTCGTTCTGTCTGCATGGATCGTAGTTCGGAATGCCCCTCTTGCCCATGTTTGCAAAATGCACAGTCCTCAATCAGAATTAGCGATATATAACACCTCCTACCATTGTCCTCACGACCTTCCTATATATATACTTTTCAGACATCCCTTTCCACATCATGTCCATTTCTGATTTTATTTGTTGGGAAAAGTAAACCGTTCTGATGACGTTTTTCCCTTACCCTTCCTAAACCGTTAAAGATAAAGCAGAACTTAGTACCTAAACTGCAGCGTGTTCCCGGGGGAAGCTAAATTCGTATTTTTGCATATTTGTAATTAGTTTGGATTTTATTATCTTAGGAAATGTTTCTTATTTTCAACACGACCTATCAGGTAAAACATCTAAAATTATTGAATCAAGTAAATAGTATCAATTCCTACAACATTTAAAAAATGAAATTTATTTTAACGCGCCTACAGTATACGTTTTGTAGGATGAAACTGCGGGACGTACTTATCACCGGTATAATTAAATTTCATTTTATTCCATTTTCCCATCAGAATAATCGAAAGAAAAACATGAATCGTACATTTTTGTAAAGTAAAAGACAAAACCAGATCAACCCAATTACCAACACAAAAATAACATTCTTCTGTTTTAAATTTGATAAATGTACTTTACTCATCAAGTTGTTGTATAACTGACGTTTAACAGTAAGAGTCGGCGCTTTGCTACTTGTATTTGGCAGAATAATTTACTCAACTGTCACAAACGCTGCGCTCCAACGCACTCTACTTGTCAACAAGTCATTTCATATTTACTTTAATTTTCCAATTTACTTCGAGCTCTCATTATTTAAGCATTATTTTCTTTTTCTACTTTTATATTTACGACTGTCTACTGTCTGTTCTCTCTACAACACTGTCTCCTATTTTTCGTTTATCTCGGATAACTGCTGCGTTTTATTTTTTGTTCGTCTGCGGTAGCGTAGTTGTTTATGCTCAGGATAGTTTTAGTGTAGATTAAACTTGCATATAAAATAAAATAACTTCATAACTTATGTTTCCATTTGGATCTGTAAAACTATTAATTATTGCCGAATTTATAGATTATATTCATTTTAAGCGTCCATTATTTCTTACATATTTATCTACATCTATGGGTAACCAGTTTAAATTTTAGTTTTTAGCTCAAAAACTAATATCAGATTTTGATGAAAGTTTGACTAATGTGTTAAGTATTAGTATAATACGTTCGAGTGACATAGTATATATTTGTTTATGTTTTTTTTTCTGTAGCTCTGATAGAAAAAGTGCTAATTTTACTAAGAACCGCCGTTTGTGGGCCTTTAATGTGTTACACGGATTAATCAGATAAATATAAATCAAATCAGTAAGCTGAAGAAAAGTATAAACCAATAAATCATACAATAAAATACATCAATAAATCTTGAACAAATGGAACTCAATACATAAAACAAATTCACAGGTAAAATAAATAACATGAAATACTTGCAACATAAAGCTTAAAAATCAAAAACTTTACAAGAAAAAATCAAAATCCATATTTCGTCAATTTTATATTGGTAAAGTTTCTTATTTACCCCCAGGTCACCGTCAAGGCATAATGCCAGAAGCAGATAATTACGTAAATCAACATCTATATACAGGATGTTCAGCTTCGACTGTCCGAAACTTCACGGACGTATTTGTCTGCTAAAAATAAGCAAATAATGCAATACAACATATGTCCTATCTCTATTCGTTTGCTGTCTGTCAGTCTGTATGTGATTTTTACAAAATACATAAAATTTTTGGAAGTAGAAAAGATATTGAGCTCAAACTTTGTATACCTATTTTTTGCGTAACCTTTTATCACTGTACGAAAAATTAGAACATTATTTTAAATATTTTCAAAATGGCGGCTGTTTATAATTTTTAATATCAAATATCTCAAAAACCGCTAATTTACAAAAAATTTACAAAAGACAAAAAAGTTTACTTTTTTAATGGCGAACACAATGGTTTTTTTTATTTTGTCTGTAGCTCAAAGGATAACAGAGAAATTGACCAAAAAAAGAGAAAATGTATTTCTTGGTAGTTGTCAACAATACCCAGAATTACTCTAGAAACAAAATATTTTAAAGTTATTATGAGCTAAACTAATAAGTTATTTGCATAATGTTTCGAGAATTTTCTGAGCTGATTCCACTAGGAAAAAATAATAACAATGTTCATATATTCATAGGTCTGGAAGTGCTTCGTTAGAGAGAGCTGGCGAAAGATTTCACCCGTGTTTCAGATTACTCACCCGTGGGTTGTTTTTCAAAATGTTTTAAAACCTTTTTCGAGCATCTATACAGGCCAAATAGTTTTATCTCTAGCTTTCTATACATACAGACAGACATTTTGTAAAACCACTTTTTTGGACTCGGAGGGTCCCAAAACGGATATTTCCACAAAAATCTCAGCATCGATTTTATTTGCGATCACTATACTTTCTCTACACTGTATAGTGAGAAAGTACAAGTAATATTCCTATAGTTAATGACAAAAATAAAACAATGGTCTTCGTATTTCTTCGTTCAATGACCAGTTTGTCCTTGATATTAAAAATAGTCACTCGTAAAACAACAGCGAACTCTAGCTGTACAGGTTGTTTACCATCCAAGTACACATTTACTTTCAGTGTCAACCCATTTCAGGACGATCGCAAATTGATTCTTCCCGATCCTCCCCGCACTGTTAATTGTATACGACTCGTTATTAACGACTCGGTTGATGATGTCCGTACAAGGTTGAAACCCGTTGTAAACTATATGTAATAACAATTCATTATAATGAAGTAATTCCATTGCATACACGTACTGTTTGACGCCCTCATAATGGCCTCATAATGCACTTTATAATTACAGTTTCTGAGCACGCGTGGTTAAATATGTTGCGGAACTGGTTTTTTTTTGTGGATGGATACTGGATACATAAATAACATTTATGGGATCACCGGTGTATATTATTACATTATTAAATAGACGAAAGCTGGGGTTTTATTAGTCCTTGTGACAAATTATTTTTACAAGTAATATAAGTTATGTTGTAATGGTTGTAAGACATCCAGAGGTTACGTTTATTTCTTTTTGAAGTATTATTCGTTTAAACAAATACGATGTTTGATTTTATTTAAATGATTTCATTACTTGATACGTTGATTGTTTTAATACGAAAGTATGTTTGCTGAAAATTTCTGACTTTAGTTATTGGTTGCTGATGAGTGCGATCTCACATTACATATTCCCGAACAATAGAGTTTTGTTTCATACGTGGGTTTTTACGTTCATTTTTACAACGCACTAAAACATATCAAAGCCGATTTTCAATTGTTTGTTTCTACACGTAGAAATGAGAGACAATTTTCATGTAAATATAGGTCCGAAAGCGCCAGGTTTCCGCCATTTCGTTTTTTTACATCTTTTAAAATTTATAAAATATTGGGTTCAAATTTAATTATAAATAATATATTGAGCACATTATTTTGTCGAGTTATACAAGTGCACTAGGACACTGCATATTTTTAATAGAGTTTAAAATGTTCAAAAAATCAATTTAACTAGAAAAATGCAATAAATAAACTGGTTGTATTATATTTTGAAGTAACGAAAAAAATTATAAACATTTTGTATCTGAAGGTCAAACGGTAATCGCGTAATTTACAAAAACTAAACACGTTAATTCTTCGTAGTTGTCTACAATACTCAAAGTTAGTCCAAGCAATCATAATCAATTAATATTATAATTTAGGCTAGTGTTATGTGTTATACATAAATACCAGAAAATTATGTTTTATGTAGTAAAGTCAGTTCTTCTTTGTCCTGCAAAAAATATTGTTTTACGATAAAGGGGAAACATATTTATGTCCTGTAAATTCTTTATAAAGATAATGAGTATCAAAATATTTGACTTCGAATTACAAGTTTGAAAATTTTTATATGCACACTATTATTAAAATATTCATAGTACAGTTAAAAAAAAAATGAAAAACAAAATCGCAGCTCTAAACACAACCTAGTTATTGAAACAAAACCTGAAAATATAATAACTCCCACAATACTACTTAATTATGTTAGTTGTTTGCATGTTGTATAAACCTTGTATAAACAACCTATAATTTTTTCGTAATTAATAAATAAACAGTTTTATTTCTCTTTTTCTATGTAATATTAAATTCTGTATTTTAGTCTGTGAAACTTGGCACCGCCACTCATGAAAAATGAGGAGCAGTACTACTCCAGGGTTAAAGCAATTGTTTTATGTCAAATATTGTATTGTAGGAAACGTTCCACATAAGGGTTCACCTTACCGGTGTTAAAGTTTCAAAAAGTGGGATAAACCATTTGAATATAAACGAGTTGCAAAGAATAATAAATAAACACAAGATACGCGCAAAGGTAGGAAGAACTCGTGTAGTAATTCCAAGTTAATGCCTTTAAACGAGTAATTTTGCTGGATTTTTATATTTTCACTAGTAAAACCATGGCTTTACAAGATTCAGCAGCTTTTCTGGAGATGAAAGCTTTGCTTTATGAGCACCTAAGTAAGCGGATCCTAATTACATCATAAGATCTCTCCATCCCTCCGATTTTAATTATGCTCTTTGCTCATTTTAGAAGGATATTTTCTCTCAACATTAATGCAATTACTTAATTCAAAGAGATTTTATGATTTCCTCGAGTTCGAAAGAGATTGGACTCGAAATTTAAGTTTAAGTACTAGATTAGCCAGACAACAAACAACCTCTTATTTGTGATAAAATTAATTTTAGTTTTTCCTGACGGTATTGTACGTTATTATAAATTGTATGTTTCAAAATATTTTTACATTGGGATTACAACGAACAATATGTTATGGGTAATATTGGAAATAAAATGTAACGTTAGTTTCCCTTTTAGTAAACTGTTTGTCATTATCCATTGACTGTTTCACAATATTTGCACATTGGGTCTACGACGAACAATATGTTGTGGGTAATATTGCAAATAAAATATAAAATAGTTTTCCTATTTGTAAATTTTTGGTAAAAATTTATATAGGGTCAATCGATTTCTAAGGGAATTTTAAATAATATGAAATGACACGTCTAACTGATTGTAAAAACAACAAAAATATTCCCGGGAAATAAAATGTATAGGAATTATGAAAGAAATAAAACTTGAAATTATATAGGTTAAGTTTCGACATTCCTGCAGTATTTCACGTAATTACAACAAAATAAATGACTTCACATACACCAACATAAATAAAGTAAACAATATTAATCCCTAAAGTACCCACAACACAGGAAAATTAAAAAATAATGTAACGAAACGTTAATAACAACGTACCATAAAGAACAACAGAAAATACAATATAAATGCCTAATTAAAATAGAATTTCATCAACGT
This sequence comes from Philaenus spumarius, assembly GCA_018207615.1. Lineage (NCBI taxonomy): Eukaryota > Metazoa > Arthropoda > Insecta > Hemiptera > Aphrophoridae > Philaenus > Philaenus spumarius. The sequence goes on from JAGFPH010000098.1 coordinate 152,530, forward strand.
TGCCAAATCGAACAATATCAAGAGGTTGTTGTACTAAATTGGGTGTGTATAAAACGCTGACCGGTGGACTGGTGGACCAAAGCAAAGTAAAGATTATATAATATTTCGTTCCTACATTATATAATTACAAAAAAAAAACCTTGCTAAAATTATTTTTTTACTTAACCTGGCCGATAACAGTATGTTTGTACTGTAAAAACGTTTGTAGTCGAGTTGGCTAAACTGTTCGTTTCTACACAAAAGAGAACAAGACAAATCCGGCAACGCTGAGAAAAACACGCCGTCTCTTTGCAATGTAAATTCCCATAAGGAACATTTGATTTGAAAGTTTTTAATATTGTACGTGTTGAAGATGATTAAATATTGCTTTCCCGTCATCAGTGAAGTGTATAAATACTATATTTATAAAGGAAAAGTTTGTTAGTGTATTTATAGTAGTATCGATTGACCCGCTGTTGTAAACTAATACCAAATTGTTTGTCATTATAAAATGACTGTTTTACAATATTTGCACATTGGGCCTGCGACGAACATACGTTATATGTAATATTGCAAATAAAATCTTTAGTTTTCCTATTTGTAAATTGTTTGTCATTATAAATTGACTGTTTCAATTGGGCCTGCAACGAACAATATGTTATGGGTAATATTGCAAATAAAATTTAACTTTAGTTTTCCTATTTGTAAATTGT
>JAGFPH010000098.1:155239-165403 GCA_018207615.1 Philaenus spumarius
ATTTTTAGAACATCCTACAACAGCTGTTTACTTTGCGACCTAGGGTGCAAAGTAAACAACTGGCGTGTGAAAAGTATTACTTCACCGCACGCCGTATGGTAAAGTAAAACAAAGCAGTATACATTACTTGACGCTGTATACATGTAGCTTATTAAGTAGCTGTAGGAATAATGTATTTTCCCAATTAAATAGCGTAAAGCTGCTATCCACGAAAAACTCACATTTTAATTTATTAAGAATCAACTGTTTAATGTAATCCCAAATTTATTCATAAACCTGAGTTCGTCCATCAGATTTAACGCTTGAAGAAAAATCAGCCTAGCCTAAACATTTTTTTAAACTTCTGTAATTTATAACTGCTGATTAGCTTAAAAATTCAACACATAACCTTAGCCTAGATTACATTTTTTTAATTTACAACTTCAAAACAAATTCTCAAATCCATTGTGAGGGAGTTATAATATAGTTTAAAGTATTGTAAATGTCAGTATCTTGGGCTCTCTTCAATATTGTATTTATAATACCATTTTATTAAATTGTAGATGGATTTATCCGTCTGCTCAATATTGGGACGCGATTATTATCCTCACAGATCGAAACGAAATGATTTCTCGTCAAACACATAAAAAAAGAACATTGGAAAGAAGCGAACCGTTATGAGACGGTAAATATATATTTGTGATTGGATTGTTAGCATTTGAATGCGGAGTGCTTAGCTGGGCAAGTTTGGGAACCGAAATCGTTCCAATAAATTCCACTGTTAGAGAGAATTCCCCGAGAGTAAATACGTTGCCCCCGTTTTGCTGATATGAGGTGTATGAATCAGCACTCCCGCATCGTCTTCCCTTATCTCCATCTCCCCCCGTTCCCACAGGAGCTACTTTCTTCTTGTACTAGACTAGTTGCTGAAACGTAAACCTGACTACATATTTGCTCACGGGAACTTAACACATGTTTATGTTATCACCGCTTACACCCCCCTTCCCTCCTCACCCCACGACGAAATTCTTTGTTTTGTTTGCCAAGAATAGAAGTTATCTTATTAAAACTATTGTAGAATATTGTTTGAATAAACTATAATTTAGTGCATTTATATTACTTGCAAAACTTGTGATGTTATCATAGGAATGTTGTAGTTTGTTCAATACATAAAGTTATACTTGTATTTTATCTGATATGAAAACGTAATAACAATGTAACTACTAAACTAAGTCGCTTAGATTCAGCTCAACTGAATCGTAACATTACATATAATAGGACAACTCTATTATAATGAATAATTCGACCACGTAGCTGAACCGCTGACGTGAGTTGAGCAAATTTCCAAAATTAAGTTTTAAGCCTATTTTTTAGGGTTTCAAACAACCATTTGGGAAATAGGTCTATTCACGACGGTGCTGAATTGCAAAATGGTTCGCACGCCATTCCACATATTGGGAGTATCTTCAATGCACAAAGCATTGCGTGCTTCGCACGCCAACCCCCGTATTAGGAGTATCTTCAATACACAATGCATTGCGTGCTTCGCACGCCAACCCCACGTTAGAATCCACCACATGGCTTTGAACCGGGTACTTTTATGGTATTTTTCGTTTTGATTGATTTTGGGGGAACCAAGCGAGCTGTAAGGTCGCGTGAAAAAGCAAAATGTGCAGAATAACATCCTACATTTATATTTGTAGAAAAAACTCAAAAACAAATTCATTCTCGCAGGAAAAATCTCAAAACATAGTTACTTCCGATCAAAAAAACGTGCTTCCGGTTGTTGGATTTTTTGATAACGAACTCGTCTGAGCGACGAAGGCAACCAACGTGTGTACCAAATTTGGACCAAATCGGACTTAAAATGCGGCCGCTAGAGTGCGAACACATATATACATATATATATATATGATTTTTAATGACACCCCAAAACGTGTTCTGGGGACCATGATCGGTGCTCATTTGCTACTCCCGACCTTGGGTCTTACCATAAGGGCCACTGCAATAGCTCATTTTTCCTATGGAAATTCGGTAACTAGTATTACGTGTTTTTCAATATTAAAAAAAGTTGGTTTGGTAACCTTGAAAACGAGTTAACAAATTTTCTTAAAACTTCAGACTCTTCTGTTCGATTAAATATTTTTGAATTTTTTTAATACTATAAAATAGTTAACATTTAGATGCGCTGTTTTCTAACTGTCCGGCTAATTGTTATTTAAACCACTAGTGCGATGTTATCGTCTAATATTTTTTGATCGTTGTATTAAGGTAATACTGAGCCCATGGTAGAACTCGCCGAAATTGTCACGCCGCGTCCCGCCCCGCCTCACTTTTCTATCAATAGGCCTATTTGTAAATGTCTTATTCTTCATATTCATGTTGTTTTTACTGTTATATATAATTATTATAATTAGTGTTTGTAACTAAAAATGTGGAGCATAACATAAATAATATTCTTAAAGTTGATTTCAAAATCTTCCCTTACATAACCTCACCTAACAAGAGAAGACAGGGTACACGTAATTTTACAAGGCATTTTTCTAAAGAAACTTACATAAATTGTTTAATGGTTTTCTGTATTTGATTTGAGTGCATTATTTAAAAATAGTGATGTTGTTATTGTCACATAATATACTGTATATATTTTTTTATTATAAAAATAATTGTAATGTTTAGAAATTATACGACCCTCGGCGTTTATTATCACAAACCGCTAATGTAAAACTCATTTATCCTTTTTTTTCCTTAATACCCTAAACATAATATGCCGATACGAACCTTTTTTAGCCTGAACTGTGCTATTTTTCACCACTCGCATGAAAACTCATATAGTAATATATAACTATAAATATGTAGGCTATACAAAAAAACCACTAAACATAGCCTACAAAAAGAATTCTTTGTCATGGGTCCTTAAAAACTCTGAATTTTCAAACATGTTATTTTTTTAAATACAAAAATAATATTTCAGTTCGTTATAAATATTTTATAAATGTAATATAAACCAATCAATACAGAACCTATAAGAAGCGGAACGCTTATGGAGAATAGTAAGCCCTGTTGGTTGCCGCCAAATCGAGCTTATCTCGGCAGCCGGCAGGCAGCGCTTGCTGAAAATTTCCACCCGTCTGTGACTCATCATTCCTCCGCGCTAGGTACACTTGCCGTATCGACGACAGTAGAGCTCTCGCTACCTAGCGGCTGCCACTCTAAGCTTGCCAGATTCAAATAAAACTAGGCTGAATCTTTAACATGGGCGTTGCGCTTCTTATAGGACCTGTATTCATTGAATAAACGTACTTGACGTCAATGTAAATTTATAACGTGAATGTGTTTTGTTCTTTTAAATAAACTGTCGTGTCAGTAAAAGTTATTGCCACAAACCGCTAAAGAAAGTTAGTGCGTGTAGATAGAGGCAAAGAAATGACGAGTGATTCTAACTAACCAGTACTCTCACGGATAATAGATACAATATGGCGGAATATTAGCACAGCCTCCATTAGTTTTATCACATAAATCTAAACTTAATTTACATACTAAAACGGAAAAAATTAAAGTTCCGTTAAAACATTACCAAAAACGTCAGTTGTAGAATAAAAATTGCTCATATTACAAAACGAAACCATGTTCACAAAATTGTATAAAATTCAAACAAATAGTTTACATAATATTGGCGTTCATATCTATATTAAAAATACACCAGAGTATGAAAAACAACTGCACACTTCCTAGACATTGCACAGATTAGCCCTCACAGATCCAATTTGCCCAAAGTTAGCTAACCCGCCTAGCGAGCATTGTGTACACACAGGCCTCTTCATTTAATGCAGACTTCGCACTGCACCATCTCCCCCCCCCTCCTCCACCCAGCCTCAAGACATCATCAGCTTAAACTTCCTTGTATTGTTTTTTTTTTTGTAAAGTTCACGCACCGGTGCATTGAAATATTCCCTGTTTAAACGATTTCAGTTCTAGTTAAAGCGCAATTCTCATTTCCAACGGAGTTGTCTTGTTCTAATGTAATTTAAAGTTAGAAAGCATCCAAGAAACAACAATAAATTGTAATTACTTTTAACCGTTTTAAATATCGCAGATGGCAGTTTTTTTTTATAAACCACCTTAAGGATGTAAAATATTATTCTTTTTCAAAATACAGTGTATTTTTAATCCAATAATTTTATACCACATTTTTTCCCGATAAGTTCAAATGTAATGTTGCTTTTACCTTTTTAGTGTAACTCAAGAACGTTTGAATACAATAAATTAATTGTTTACTTAATATTTATTTCAAAATGTTATAATTACATTTGGCTTAGTAAATAAAATATTCGAAAATTATTATTAAAATATAATTATAACTAAGCCTTTTATAAAATTAAATCAAAATATTAGTGTAGAACAATAAAATTCTGCAATAAATTGGTACGCCTTAAATTCATATATTATGTTTTTATAGTATAGAAGTTTCTGAGCATGTCACAAACAGTTTTATTATGATATTTTATCAACAAAAGTTTAAAAATAATATTTCAATACAGTGATTTTATGTGTTTACTTACATTCTTAGCCGTTTCACAAGCATACATGTTACGGTACACTATTTGTAATTGTCATGTGATAGATTTGGGTTTCGTGGTACAAAGAAAAAAAGAAAGATAAAAAGAGCAATAAAGAAACAAAAGTTGGACAAAGTACATGAAAATCGAGGAACAGAGTATGGTTATGGCATGTTTTTACTATTATTTTTGACGTTCTGTTGGTTTTCTGGCTGTTTCCGTGAACCGTGTTTTTCTCTACAAAATGTACATTTTCTCAAAAACTATTAGGCCGATTGACTTGAATTTTTTTTTCGTGTGGTCAATTGATTTTTAATACTTTATTAAACAAAATCATAAATACACTAAACACATTTGAATTATGTTTCTTTTAGTTCAGGTTATGTGGGTTGTGTGTTAATATGCTATTTTCAATAAAATACATACTTTAAAACAATATGTTGCCTAGTGACTTCAGAAATTTTCTTTTTGTGCAGTATTGTACCAAACAATTTTTTTGTAAAAAAAACCTAACTAGGATAAAGAAATATTTTGTTTAACTTTTAATGAAATGAAAATGTAGGTTTTAGTAAGAAGAATATGTGGTAAAAAATTAGGTTAGTAGCACCAAATGAATACAGCTGTATTCATTGGTAGCACTAATGGTTAACCAGTTATATTTTTTTTCTTAAACAGTGGTAAAACCCGTGAAGGCCTTTTGAATTGCAATTAAACATACAATTTACGTTTTCTTGCGGCTGCAAGGCAAAGCGTTTATCTAAAATAGTTGAACATATTATGAAAAATTATGCTGATTGTAATTTGTTGTACATCTTTTTAATGCACACATTGTTGTATAAATTTGAGTATTTATTTGATAGATAGCCAGCACGAGAAATACAAATCAGGATATCTACAGTTATTTATCTTTGTGTTTTAATGATCTAATAAGAAAATTATAAATATGTAGGAAATTTATCTATTTTGCTCTTTTTTGTTTGGTATGCAAGCAAAATTAATTAAACTTCGTACTCTCGAATTTATTCCAACACATGCCCACTTTTTTACTTTCGTCATAATAACTATGTTGTCCAAATTATGAATTTGTAACTGTATCGAATTTCAAACAAATCGGTTATGCTGAAGGGGCGAAACACTGTTTACAAAATTAATTTACATTGTTACAAGTCAAGCTAATATCAACTTTTCAATAAGCTAAAACCAACGGGAGATACAATTGACGTCAGACCGGTATCGATTCATCCTAATGGAATAAGTAGTTGATGAGTTAAAAACTAAGGCTGTGTCCTAGCTGGGCGACTAAAATCGCTCGAGCGACGCGACCGATATCGCTCCTGTCGACGACGGAAACTGTGTCCGCAGTGATCACGCGACAGCTGCGACGCGACGGCTGAGATTGCAGGTGTATTCTTTCAGTCTACAGTGAACGGTGGGGTTTGTTAGTAAACGTGTTGCCTGTAGGTTAAAAGCCCAAGTTTTTGCTGCTGGATGCCTCGACGCTGACTGCTCCAACCAATTAAATATTAAGGTACTGTTCTATTAAAAAAAGATATATATATAAAGATATTTTTTCACATTTTTTGTAATTAGATGAAAAAATTGCACTTGGTAAATTCACTGCCTCCACTACTGAAGTCCACTTAAATTGCGATAGTGAACGAGATTTAAATACCACAAACTAGTGCTTTTGCACCTCAAGATATTACTGACTCGTTCGACATCTGTTCACTGCACGAGATCTTAGGGTGATCTGACGGGGCGTCGCTGGTTTCGCGCGACCAAAAACAAACACCAAACAACAAACGGTCGCTTCGCTCCCCCAGCTAGTAGGCCTACACTCTCATGCTTGCCTCGTGTTTGTAATTTTCGCTGCCGCCGGCGTCGCTCAGCTTTTCTTCTTTCCAAAGCCTGATCAAATTCCAGCAATATTATATTTTCAGATACGTTCTGAAATTATGTTGACTTGCACCGTGCAAAAACAAAGGTTCACTTCAGATTCAGAACACATTAGCGTTCCAAAACAAAAAGAATAAACTGTCAGAGTTCGTAGTTTTATTGTGAATAAATAATGCAAATCATATTTTATATACTGCATTTGACACCTGCATTGAATATATGAATACGTTTTACTCCGTTTAAACGACACTTTCCACGGTCAATGTGTATGCAAATATTTGTCCGAAATCATTTAGTGCAGTCAAAAAGCGATCCGAATGGAAAACCGTGGTATATGCTAATTGTCCAACTTGTCAGCCATTAAATGGTCAAGGACGAAGTGTGTTATCTTTGATTGTATTGGTTAACTTTGCTTCGTTATAAATAATGACGTATGAAGAGCTTCGGAGGCACTGAATTATGCATTGTCCGAGTAACATTGATAGATTCGTTACAGTCCGTTTTTTGTGTTTGACAGTTCGAGATCAAAATTCCGGTCCAATACGTTTTACGTTAACATATTACCTAGATCATAGACAACATAAGAAATACATGTTTTGCAACTTTTCACTATAAGACATAAACAAAGAATAAAAAAGTTACATAAATTTGCAAACAATTTGTCGGCCAAAAGTTAACTAACAAAACAATTGGCAAACATGAATAGTGTTATTTTAATAAAACCTTAAGTTAGAACTATCTAAATTATATCATAACTTACATAATTACACTGAACACAAACATTTTCTTACTCAATAAACACAAAATAAAATGTGTGTCAAGCTTTTATGTCTTTAAGGTTCCGTGCATTTAAACTGTTTCGTCTGTCTGTCACAGTCAAATAGCTAGCATGCTAACCCATACTTATTCGAACAATATATATTATATCAAACATTTATTTAACGTACATTTTGGTAGACAAACAAATTCTGGGGAAAATAATATTGTACGATGATGTAGTGTGGGTTATCGTTTAAAAGGGCTTTAAGGCTACTGAAATAACCTTTTTGGAAGTTTGAAATTTTTCAACATGATCCCGAAATTTTTCTGATTCCCATAAGTACTATTTTGCTGATTCCTCTATTTCCAAAAGTACTGAAGCTATATTTACTTTATTAATTTCACCTACTTTCGTATACTGCTTTGGTGGGGGAGCCACAGTCATACAATTTATTTTACTTTCTCACTATACTATAGTATAGAGAAAGTATAGTGATCGCAAAAAAATTGATGTTGAGATTTTTGTGGAAATATCCGTTTTGGGACCCCCTGAGTCCAAAAAAGTGATTTTTACAAAATGTCTGTTTATATGTCTGTATGTTTACACAGCTAGAGCGAAAACTATTCGATCTTTTTCTAACAAATTTGCACCGAACATGTCAATTAGGCCTATATAGATGCACGAAAAAGGGTTTTGAAAAAGTTTGAAAAACAAACCCCTTTTTGGCCAAAAAAACCCTAAAAAATCAGTTATTATTTTTTTATAAAAAAATGGCTCTAACGATTTTGATAAAATTTGGCTTTTTCTAGCTTTTAATGTACCCTACCATATGCAAAAACCCGCATTGTTCTAAAAATTCTCGGTTAGCTAATAATAATAATAACTGATTTTTAGGGGTTTTTGGCCAAAAAGGGAGTTGTTTTTCAACATTTTTCAAACCCTTTTTTCTTGCATCTATAAAGGCCTAATAGACGTGTTTTGTGCAAATTTGTTCGAAATTGATTGAATAATTTTCTCTCTGGCTAATAATAATAATATTTATTAGTTAATCTGCTACTTTAATATCATCTCTCCTACCCCACCTACAATTATGAAGTCACAATGAATCTGTTTAATAATTTAAATATGTTTGTGAGAAAGTATGTGCCAGTTCCTGGTACCGTTTATTTCCATGGTTATTGTTATTGGTAGCTCTTCGAAATGTTGGACGTATGACATGTTGTTAATATTATTTCTCACAAAGTATGACATACGCATACTACTTCGGAATCGGCCGCAACCGGCTGTCACCCGCGCACCACCCCTGACTCTCGAACAGGCATCGGCTGAAATTAGCACGTGTAGCAGCCCTTCAAAACGATCGGCATTTCCTTCCAAAATTACCTCGCGGAGCGAAACCTCCCGGCGTCGAGCTGTTCCGACATAGTTCGCAGGTCTCCATTACCCTTACATTACAATTAGATTAAATTACATTTTCCCAATTAGCCTGTTCCGAAGTAGTACGCACCCTGCCTAAAACGACAAATTTGAAAAAGGTAAAAAACAAAACAACTTATCAGAAAATAAATTCGCGTTGCATCTCTGTGTGATGTTATCTTGAGTTACGCACAACAGTCCTTTAAAACTAAACTCTTTCGGGAAGGCGAAATCCTTGGCGGGCGAGTTGAATTTACCACGAGTCTCCGTTTGTTTTAATGTCGCCCAGTTTTAGTTGGAAGAAGACAACTTTAGGACAACGTTATTCAGAGAGCAAAACAGCTTTAGAAGATGCGTCATATTTATATTAGTCTACGTATTTTACAAAGTTGTGTATTTGTTTTTGCTATTTTATATTACAGTTATTTTAATGTGTTATACGTATGGGCTTTTTTGGATCTATTTGAATAAGCAAAATATATTATACGTTAAGCATATACAGAGTGTTTATTAAGTCCCTTTGACCCCTCTAATTATTTTGTTACTGAAAATAAGATAACAAAACTTTAAACATATCTTGAGTTGCGTAACAGGACAGATTTTTCTGACATATCTGACCCTCTATGATTTGGGGGGCTTAGGAGGGCAAGGGAGGTTGGAAATTTCAAATATAAAGGTAGGTCATGTAATACACCATTGAAAAGCTTATTAAAAGAGAGAGACAAAGAGACAATGGCGCAAACTAGAGCTTAATATCTTGCTTCGTTTTAAATTATTGGGCAATCAAAGTCCTGGAAAAAACATAGAACCTACTTATTCCTAATATTAACAAATTAAATAACCTACTTTCATGCTATGATAACAATATCATTTTCAAGAACTTTGATTGTCCATTACTTTGAAACGAAGCAAGATACTAAGCTCTAGTTTGCGTCACTCTGTTTCTCTTTTAATAAGCTTTTAAATGGTGTATTACATGACCTATCTTTATATTTGAAATTTTTAACCCCCCTACCCAAAAATCATAAAGGTTCAGATATGTCAAAAAATGTGTCCTGTTATGCAACAAAAGATATATACAAAGTTTTCTTAACTTATTTTCAATAACAAAAATAATAAAGAGGGTCGAAGGGACTTTATGAACACTCTGTATATAATAAATACATTATGTAATTCATTTTTAATAAGTGAAAATGTTTAGATAATATTAGTACAATATATTTAACAAAATTACATTAAAAAGTTTATTTTATATAAATAATTATGATAAAAATAAAATAAAATAAATAATATCTTAATTTGAAACTTATTTTGAGTACCGGCACTGATAAATTACCCTGTCATTGAACTTATGAAACGTTTAAAATATATTTACCTAATTATGTTAGAATATCCATTTTTGATAATGAACCATAGATACCGAAACGCGTAACACTTAGTTGAATTAGAGAAAGTATAGAGTAACTTATTATTTCTGCTGATTTGAATAAAAACCCCGAACCACAAAACAAGGAACAAAAACAATAACTAAACAACTAAATTGTAAGTTATGTT
>JAGFPH010000098.1:170918-184655 GCA_018207615.1 Philaenus spumarius
TATTCTCATTAAAGTTGTATAATTGTTGTTTTGACTTGCTTACAAGTGCGACTGTTAATTGTAACCATATTAACCGGCTTGTCCTTTGCAGCTATATTGACGTCAACCGTAAGAATTATAGCTGTTTGACCAAGTATAGCAATGAAATATTTTCATTAAAGTTGTATAATTGTTGTTTTGACTTGCTTACAAGTGCGACGTTAAATTGTAACCATATTAACACGTTGTCCTTTGCAGTTATATTGACGTTAACCGTATGAATTATAGCTGTTTTATCAAGTATAGCAATGCATTAAAGTTGTATAATTGTTGTTCTGACTTTCTTACAACTGCGACGTTAAATTATAACCATATTAACCGGCTTGTCCTTTGCAGCTATATTGACGTCAACCGTAGGGTTTATAGCTGTTTTATATTATCATGTACCCTATAGTAATGAAATATTCTCATTAAAGTTGTATAATTGTTGTTTCTACTTGCTTAAAATTGCGACGGTTAATTGTAACCATATTAACACACTTGTCCTTTGCAGGTATGTTGGCAGATCATAGGACGTGCAAGGGGTAATGTAATTCTACTCTAACAATGGACCTAACAGTGTAGAAAATGTTTACCACTTTAATCTCTGACATATAGACAAACAAAGCTTAGCCAGTGACCTAACACTGGATATTACAAGGAACGTGCTAAATATTTACCGGTTTTAGCGTGTACCTACAGCTACAGAAAAGAAATTTGCCTCCATTTAAATTTGATTTGTATTCAGATTACTTCCTTTTGACAAATTTTAAATTTTGTATTGAAATCGGCTAAAAAGTAACTTTTCAATGATCTATATGTCCAAGTCGTTGCAAGTTTTAAAGGAGACTAAATTTGTTAACTTTCTTAAAAAAATTTCACCTTTAGCGAAAAATCTATTACAATAGGTCTAAATTTTGGTTAGAATGATCCGAGATTTATTTATTTACTATAGGTTTTCTTTTTTCGACAATGTCTTTAAAATGCGGTATCACATGAACATACTCTTTAACAGTTTTTTATTTCCCTCAATCCCCTGGAAAATAAAAACATATTAAGGAGGCTAACTTACAAGAGATAGTCATCTAAAACATATTTTAAATAGTTTCTAATAAAACTATGGTTTAGGATGCGTGTAAATTTTTTTTTAAACATTTTAATACTACAACAAAAAGTAGTTTAGATCAAATAAAACCTGAACACAAAATCTCACAATAAATACGTTTACTAACCTCAAACGCGTTTCAACGACAGTGTCGCCATCCTCAGTGATGCACGGCTACAGTAACCAAACTATAACTCACTTTTTAAAAAGTAGTTTGTTCAAAGTTGTTGAAAATATAGTTTTCTTCGCAACACAATTTGTGTATCGCCAATTTGTTAAAATTTAAATTACAGCGGTTTCTATTTGGTTTATTTGCGATCTCTCTTCCTGTCAATTAAAATCTAAATTGTTGCGCTTTATAAGCAACCCCAAAGAATATTTTTGAAAACCGTGTTTATTAATCTTATTAATTGCCCAATTTAAGTAGAAGAAACCCCAAGTGCTTTGCTCGCAAAACGCTTCCCCTTATCTCCACAGACTATTTGGCACTTTATCCGCATCGCAGATGAAGAAAACAAAACAACACATTTATTTAATAACTGACATTAAATATGTAAGTATAATTTATAATCGTCTGATTTATTGTTATACCAAGATTTCTGTTTTAATTTCTTTTTAATAAAGGTGAAGGATCTAAGTGGTAAATAATGTTAATGTTTTAACCTTATTATAAGCGAATTTTCTTAGGAAAGATTAGCCATTGCAGTGACCCTTGAGCTCCCCAGAATCACACGTTTTCGGGTGTCATTAAAAACTTTATAAATATATGTATATATGTGTTCGCACTTTAACGACTGTATTTTACGTCCAATTTCGAACACGCTTTGGTCGTATAGGTGGCTCGGACGAGTTCGTTAGCCAAAACAATCCAACAACCGGAAGCAATTTTTTACCGGAAGTATTTTTTTTTGTGATTTTAGTACTTTAATAATTTTTTTGGGTTTTTGTACAAATATAAATAATTCGACCACGCAGCTGAACCGCTGACGTGAGTTGAGCAAATTTCCAAAATTAAGTTTATAGTCCTATGTTTTAGGGTTTCAACCAACAATTTGGGAAATAGGTCTATTCACGACGGTGCTGAATAGCTGCAAAATGGGTCGCACGCCATTCCGCATATTGGGAGTATCTTCAATACACAATGCATTGCGTGCTTCGCACGCCATTCCGCATATTGGGACTATCTTCAATACACAATGCATTGCGTGCTTCGCACTCCATTCCGAATATTGGGAGTATCTTCAACACACAAAACTTGAACTTGGCTTCGCACGCCAACCCCCGCATTGGGCGTATCTTCAATACAGAATGCAGTGCGTCTTCGCACGCCATCCCCACGGTAGAAAACACCACATGGCTTTAAGCCTGGTATTTCTATTGTATTTTACGTTTTGATCGATTTTGGGGGAACCAAGCGAGCTATAAAGACGCGTAAAAAGACAAAACGTACAGAATAACATCCTACATTTATATTTGTAGAAAAAACTCAAAAACAAATTCATTCTCGTGGGAAAAATCTAGTTACTTCCGGTCAAAAAACTTGCTTCCGATTGTTGGATTTTTTGGCTAACGAACTCGTCCGAGATACGTAGACAACCAACATGTGTACCGAATTTGAACCAAATCGGACTTAAAATGCGGCCGCTAGATTGCGAACACATATATACATATATATATATGATTTTTAATGACACCCCAAAACGTATTCTGGGGACCATGATCGGTGCTCATTTGCTACTCCCGACCTTGGGTCTTATCACAAGGGCCACTGCAATAGCTCATTTTTTCTATGGAAATTCACTAATAAAGGAGATCATTCTACACATTGATTTTTTTTACACGACCTTATAGCTCGTTTGGTTCTCCCAAAATCGATTAAAATGTGAAATACCATGAAAGTATTTGGTTCAAATCCACTAGGGAGATTTTATCGTTGGTCAGCTTCTGTTAGGATGCAAACCACTGCGAGCGAAGCAAAGCAGTAAACAAATCCGAGGGTACAAGGTCGAGGGGCAAACTCACAAAGCGACTTTTTCCCCTGCGAGCGGAACGAAGAAGCGCTTGAGCTGTTGTTGGAGGCTGAGTTACAAACAAGTTCTATTAATTTATTTCATACACTCAGGCAGCTATTTAACGATTTCGTGAGTAGACCAATTTCTCAATTAGTTGGTTGAAACCCTACAATCATACAAAATCAAAATTCGCTCATCTCACGTTAGCGGTTCTGCTGTGTGGTCGAATTATTAAGTTTGTGATACAACAGGAGTTATAATAAAGGTAAAACACTCCAGCATTACTTGGGCCTACCCCTAAAACCCCCCCCGGCGGGACTTGGCCTCACGAGTTCCGCCCTTAAAGCGGCCTGGAAGCTCCCCATTCCCACCCTAATGGGCAACGGGCGCATTATTGCGGCAGGTCGTGAGGTAGGGCTACGCGTAAACGCACGGTAACTAGAACCACACGGTATGTGTCACGAGACAGCTGCGCAGTAACTCTGAGCTTAGATGACGTCACTGCCACCGTCTCATGCTTCCCGCCTAGCAGAAGCAGATTGACTTACACGAACTATTTACGCAAACAACGATTTGCTGGGTTAGTTATGTGTAATTTTTACACAAATGTGTCATTTTAATTTATAGTTTTTACTAATTTTGACTTTCACTTAATTTCATTGACAATGTTGCGACCACCTACAGCCTAAAAGGAAGCTACGTACCAGATTTCATTCCAATTCGTTCTTATAGGGATTTTTAGTAACTTTGACCCCCCCCCCCAAACCGCCCTAAAATTTCGAATTTCTTATAACCCTTTCTTAGCGGGGGTTTAAATTAGCTGGGGGTCGTAGAAAAGATATTTGAATCACTTTATAACATCCGCGTTAATTTAGGATGTAACAAACTGGTTCAAATAGAGTTTATAATTTTAAATGTATAGGTCTAATTAGTATAAGATATTGTTTAGTATTTAAATATGCAATTATATATCAAAATAAAGCTACGAATGTGATATTTTAATGGCATTTAGTTTAATTCAGATTGTTTGTTTAGTTTTCAATATACTGTAATATGTTTAAACTCGTGTATGTTTATGGTTATGCATGGTGTCAAATAATTTGTTTGTTATTATTATTATTGATAGCGAAAATATATTTTGAAAAATATTAAAAAATTCATAGTTATGATATATTTTATATAAAGAATATTTTAAACATCATATCTCTAAGTAGGCCTATATAGATAGGTATTTAATAACCAATGTTTGAGTTGAATTATAATTCTGCAAGCATTTTTCGTTGATTTTTCCTTGTGTTTGTTTATAGTTTTTCAATCTAACCTTAAAAAGCTGTTAGTTTTGAAGAGTATTAAAGTGATTATAAATTTGCTAAGTAATGTTGCTATGGTAATGATTGTAAACAAACATAACGTGTTGCTAAGCTTTTTATACGAACAGCTGTTTTTTTAAGCTAAGGTTTTGTGTTCATACAGTAAAGGCGGTTGAGTTTCTTCCAAATTTGAAACTTTTTCGGGAAACTCTTCAAATTTTTCTTTACGTATAAACCTTCTATGAACTACTGCAAACATTTTAAGACCAAAATTAGCGAAATCGGTCCAGCCGTTCTCGAGTTTTAGCGAGACTAACGAACAGCAATTCATTTTTATATATATAAATAACTATGAATTTACTGTCGATAAAAAAGGTTTTACTATAAAAAAATTAAATAGTGTGCTTAAGACCACACGTTGGAAGTGATAACTTCTATGACCAATTTATATTTTTTTGTCCGTACTAATATTAGAGGAGGAGGAATAAGGATAAAATAATTTAAAACATTAATGACTTTGCTGACTTTGGTATTTAATATACATATAACACAAATATCATATATATATATATATATACATACATACATACTATATCTCGAGCGGTGACGGTCGCGAGTTTGATGCTTTTTCCTCTCCCAATAAGAAGTGCTATGTAGTATATTCGCGTTGCGTACATACATATATATATATATATATATATAATACATACTATATCTCGAGTGGTAACGGTCGCGAATTCAATGCTTTTTCCCCAAGCAAAAAGTGCCCAACGCCGCTAAAGAAGTTTTCACTTCAAAAATTTCACCTCTAGATTCCCTAGAGTGTATATGTAATCCCATGAAAGATTGTATATTTTCCGTTCACCCAATAGTCGTGTAGGGTGATGTTTTTAAGAAGCTTGTCACTGGCGAAATCGAATCGCTGTAGAGATGCCGGGCGCTTCAGTGGCAGTGACGTCATAGCCACCAACGACCTGCGCGTGACACATACCGTCTTGTTCTAGTTACCGTGGCGTCAAACGTGGCAGGGGCAACCTTGCCGACGCGAGTACTGCGGGGGAAGGAGCCCCACTTTGGGGTATTAACCGGCGCCTTTCACACAGTGTGGAAATTCACCGTGCACTAACCGGTGCCTTTCCACATGGAGATGGTCTCGCAGGGGCAGTAACCTTTCTAGATAGTATGAGAAATTCTTAAAGGCTGTGGAGATAAGCGAGAGCTTCAGTACCACACTTCGACTGTCGTTGACTAAACCTTGCAAAGTCACCCCTAAAACACTTACCTAAAAATTAAAGCTACAAATGGTTTTAAACTATGAACTCAGGCTTTATTGGAAATGCCACTTTGAAACATCGTACGACAGTTATATTTGTCATATTACACTGCTGATTATTCCACTAACATGGACAATGGTTCTTCTACTAAGTTATATACTGTAGGTCTATTTTATACTAATAGGTTTATCCAATGCTTATAGGCCTACATTATCTTTCAAATTAACTATTTGTAAGTTATATTATTTTCTAATCAAATTTACTTTCCATTTTGTGGTACGAAACTCTTAAGAAAACATTATGTTATTAAAGTTACATTACCATCAATTGAAGATAAGTTTATTCATTTAGCGGGAGGTACAAGGGGCTAATTATAATACTTTATCCAATATGGTAACCATTGAGTAGGCTTTTAAAGCTTAATTTTTAGTCTCAACCAAGTCATACATTAAATGCAGTTTTTTGTTCCACTTTGGAACGTTTTAGTTTATTAATTTTAAACTACATACAAGCCCACTGACGTTTTATTATATTCTTTTACTCATCATTATCTTGGCCAATAAAGGCAAGGAAGATGTACCATATTGTCAACTAACTATTGACTATTGAATATAAACATATTTATATAAAGCTCAACAAGAAGTGCTGCCTCTTCGCAAGACTCGGTCTTAGTACACACACTTTCTTGACAAATTCAATTCCCTTTCAAGTGTTTTTAACGCGTACTGTGAAGAGTTTAGACACGACTTTCTATTACCTTCTTGTGCTATAAAGTTGTATACGAAGATTTATAGACCCATTCTTAAGAAAATAGCAAGTGCTTGTCTTTATCTGTATTGCACTTTCGTTTTAAATAGTTAACAATCTAATTTGATCTTTTTGTCATGCATTTCCTTGGACATTTTAGTTGTGGTTTTTAAATATTGTTACTAGAAGATTACAATATTTTATTTGGTAGGTTTTTTTACTTTGTTTAACATTTAACAGCTAGTAATTGTTATTATTTTTTTATTGTGTTTAATACAAAGACGTTGATACGGAATAATTGGGACTCGCAGCTGTCCGTAAGGAATTTTGGGATTTAGTTAAATAACCTAACATATTAGTTAAAAACATATTAGTATATTGCTAATTTAAAATCAAGTATGAATATAACAACAATTTCATATTTTTATATAAGAACGAATTAAGTTAGTCATTTAACTTCGAATTACGAATAGTTTAGATTGTTTTTATGACGAGTGTCTTGTCGTAGTTGGCAAATGCGTTGTCTATTTCACAACAGTTGAAATATCGAACACTAGCACTTTTTTAAAAAGTAAAGATTTAAACGAACTAGCAATATCTAAACTACATAAATAATAATAGTAACAAAAATGTTTACTATTATTAACCGTTATTTATTTGTAAATCATTTGTAAGGTTACTTTTGGCCAGAAATACACGAATGGTTAATATATTATTATTTTAAAATTATTAAACATTTTTCAATTAAAAGAAAACTAAGTTCCTGCATGAATACTGGAGTATTAACATCTTTCTAAAAAAAAAACTAGTTCGTGAGTAATCTGTAATAATGAAAAATAAACTGAGGTTGGGTTTATACATTGCAATTTTTTTTTTTAATTCCGGTTTGTGAAATTGTAGTCATAGTTCGTCAAAACATAGCGTAAACGATTTAAAGAAAATTATTTTAACCTCTAACGGCTGAATGCAATATTTAAAAAAGAAAATCACCTTTTTATTTGAATATTTAGAGACTATTTTTGAGAATAAAATACAACTTTATTTTGCTATCTACAATTTCTGTAGTGATTTCTTGGTTTCTGTATTGTAGGTACGCCATTATTTAATTGCCCAAACACTTTAATTTTAGAGAGTTTCGAAAAGATAACAAAAATAAAAAAGAAGTACTTAGTTTTTATTTTTAAAACACAACCTCCCACAGGAATTATGTGATTGCTTTTGACGTCAGCATTGCACCTGCCCGCATGGATATACATCAGACAAGGTGTCAAAACCAATAAGTGTTAGTGTGAAGTAGTTCTGAAGCCCACCGCCACTAGAAAAGACCCCAGCGCTCTTTGTGATGTCAGCGATTGAAGTACGCTTATCAATCCTGTTTAGATTTCATTAAGCCTGTTTTCCAATTGATCCATTAGCTTGTTTCGAACTAACTCTTTCAATATTGATTTTAATTTACTTAAAACAAACGGAATCGTAATGATACTTTTATTTGTATAACTAGACTAGTATATTAAAATAGCTTACATTGTGCTAATGTTGTCAAGCGAATATAATAGCAAATCGATTGTTATTTGTAGAGATGGTAGTCATTATGTATGTTTTCAGATTCTCTTGAATTCTCTGTATGTGTAACTATTTCTATTCATTACTCTTGTTTTTTATTATTCCATATAATTTGTATGATTAATAAAATAAAATAAAACTGTTAACAACATTTTGACTGAAAATAACTTTAAAATCTTGCGCGTATACAATTATTTTTGTGTTCCTTCGTAGCTAGTATTTGATTTCCATTTTGACACTTTGGAATTGCATGCCTGCGGTTTTCATTATTTGTAATGTTTATGTACCCAGTACCACTGCCAGTTTTATATGATTGCTTCTTTATCAATTGTTTTCTTTTTGTGTTTATTGATACAATATTTTCCTTTCACGAAGGATCTGTAATTAAACTGAATTTTTGCTGCTTTTTATTTAAAATTAAATACATTTATTGTTTGTAATAATTTACAATCTCATAGCAGGGAGTTGGCCTTACTGCCAGTACAAAAACAATGCAAGGGTTAAGTTATGTGTAATGATTGGTTTGTTCAAACCGGCATCCTATATAAAAACGGTAAACATAATAAATTGGTGTGTACGAATGCTGTAATTATCCATAACTTAAATATTATCCGTCATCCGATTGTTTTGACAGGTACACCAGCTGATAGGGAATCAAAAGGGCTACAAAAAAGGTATCTTGAAATTGTTTACTAAAATGTACTGTTTTTTGGGTAATTCAAGTTTGAAATTTTCAATCAACCGCCATTATTAAACGCATTATTGAATATAATCGTTTATTTTTCTTGAGAAGATAGACCATTGTTAGGGTAAACTCATGCCAAGTTTTAACTCAATCGGTCAAACCGCTCTCTACGTATTAACTAGTAGTTCTGTGAACAGTGTAAACATCGTTCGTTGAAATAACAAATATGGTTTTGAGCTTAGATTAAACATAGTGTGCCAATAAGGAAGTAAGCAAAAGGTTTAGTCAGTGAAACATTATTTTGCAGTTCCCGTGGTTTCTAGTTCTCGTTATTTTTCTTTTCTAGAGCTTTGACTGCTAAAGATTTTCTTTTAGGGGAAATTGTGTGTTATTTAGGTTAACAATGCGAAGGTGGTTAAAAATATCGCGTTATTGAGGGAAAACATAGAATTAAATATTTACATACTTAAATAACTAAAAATCAACAATGTATTTACAGTTCCATATCATATTCTAATATTAGTTATAATGAAAACAAAGCGTCGTGACAGTGATCTCAACCCATGTACCAACACTTCCCACGCTGTTAAGTTAATACTCTGTTTATTATTTTTTATTTTAACATCTAAATTTATTTACCGATTGTCAATAATGAGAAAACTTCTCTTGTTGGCACTGCTAAAAATTAAAAAGGTAAACGCTACTATGTATTGGACAGTAAAGTTTCACAACAAAATGTCATTGTAGAGGTTGCAACCAAGTTTAGTACCAGTAGTAACAAATAATTTAAGTTTAAGTTTATAGACCAGTCAATAGAGCAAAATAAAAGGCTAATTTTTTTACTGAACTTAATAGCAACTTAACAGTGAGTTTAACGGTTGCACATTGGTATGTAAAACACAAAAACTATCAGGCAATGAGCTTTTGCGCAATTTTTTACAAAAATAACATGTTTAAAAAACCACTATTTTTCAAAAATTCATATCTTTGTTATTTTATAATATTAAGGGCAGATCTTTTGAAAAATGATTGTTTAGTATGCGTACTTCAAACAGGCGGAAGATGAAATTTGTCGCATTAATAGTTTATCAACAATTACAGTATAAATTAGGTAATTATCTTTCATAATGCCCTATTAACCTGAGTGGCCAGATTTAAATTTACCAAACGGATTCTGAAAGTATACACTCGTAGTTCTGTGAACAGTAGACCTCGCTCGTTGAAATAACAAATGTGGTTTTGAGCTTAGGTTAAAAATAGCGTGCCAGTAAGGAAGTAAGCAGAAGGTTTAGCCAGTGAAACATTATTTTGCAATTCCCGCTATTCCGGGATTTCTAGTTCTTGTTTTTTCTTTTCTTGAGCTTTAACTGCTAAAGATTTTCTTTTAGGGAGCATTGTGTTTTATGTAGGTTAATAATGCGTAAGGTAGCTACAAATATCGTTTATTGAAGGAAAACATAAAATTAAATATTTACATACTTGAATAACTCAAACAATGTATTTACAGTTCCATATCATATTCCAATATTAGAAATAATGAAAACAAACGATGTTAAAGCTTCGTGATGGTGATCTCAACCCATGTACCAACACTTCCCACGCTGTCCAACGGTCATTTTTTGTATGTCCTTTATCGCCACGAGGTTTCATTTGTTTCATCTCATTTTGTAATTCAAGTAAAGCTAAGTCAAATACTTTTATACAATAATAATTTAGAAGTAATCAGTTCAATTCTTTGATTTATCCTCTACACTTTCTTATAATAATATGTCATTTTTGGGCAAAGGATATAGTATTCCTAAATTACTATTCAAAATATTCCCAGTTTTGTTAGCAGTCTTGCAGTTGCAACATAAAAACTGGTGTTTTTAAAATAAAAAAGTTGAAATTGATACATATTTTTATACAGTTCTATCTAGAACTAAATTACAAAACTTTTTTCCATTTATGAAAAAAAATTACAACAAACTTTTACTCCTTTTTATGTAGGTCTAAAGTTGAACTTTTTCCTTTCGTTACTGAACATGCTTGTTTCTTGAGCTAATAACTTTCCTAATTTTACTTCAATCATTTTTTACTGGCATATATAAATTCTTTGAACCTTTATCTACAAAAAACCTATGGAACACTTTTGAATTGGTTTATAAAACTTATAAAAACATGATTAAAATACAAAAACTTGGACGATTTTTAACAAATTTGAAGTTTTCGGCCATTTTGTGAGCTTACCGTTAGAGATACGGAAAAAATCAGGAATTTTGTTTAACATCAAATTTGCTACCAGCTAAATCTTATTAGTTTTTAAATTCGACTTATGGTTAAGCCATAAACCGGATTTGGAAAAAACCTTACAGTGAGAGAAACGGTGCGGCCGCCATTTTTACTTTATTTAAGGGGTTAAAAATGAAAAATGAAAAACCCACATATACATCGCTCGGCCTAGAAATAAGGAACATTCGCGCAAAAAATCATCACAATCGGTCAAGGCATTTACTAAATTACACAATTTTCTGCGTTTGGCCGTAATCGTGAGACAGACAGACACACGGACGAAATGCCGAAC
Organism: Philaenus spumarius; assembly: GCA_018207615.1. Lineage (NCBI taxonomy): Eukaryota > Metazoa > Arthropoda > Insecta > Hemiptera > Aphrophoridae > Philaenus > Philaenus spumarius. Next base: position 182,196 of record JAGFPH010000098.1, read on the forward strand.
GGTCGAGCTAAAACTCGCTTCGCTCGGTCAATTATTTTGTAAAAAACAAATACGTACAGACAGATAGGCGAAAAAGTAAGCACCTTAGACATTTGTTATTGTGAAATATTTTGTCTCGATTCGAGGAACAAATCCACAAAAGATAACCAGACAGTTCGGGGACACCTTGTATTTAATCAATATAATATACATGAACACATATATACATAATAATATATATATTTAGGAAGAAAGCAAAAACAATTGAACATTTTTGTATTTATAAAAAAACCTTTACTAGTACATTAAATTGTGAACAGCGTTCTGAAAAACTTAAAAGGAATGTATTGCTATTTCAAAACCCTACTGTGTAAATCGTATGTCCGAACGATTATTAAATAAAAAAAAAAAAACTGCAAAACAATTTGACCGGATATTGATCATGCATGCACGAGCAGCAGTAATCCAATAAATGATTACCTAAATACAGTAAATAATTTAATTCCACAAATATTCAAACGCATTACAAAGCCTCAATTTAATCATCCGCCACAGCATAATTTGCTTTCCAATTCACATGGTATTACGCAGCTAAATTCGGTTAATAATGTCCGACTCATCGCTCAGCCAGTGTTCCGGATAATAAATAGTTTTACAATGTTTTGCAGTAAATAATTTTGTTCTATGAATTGAAATAAAAGTTTTGAAACCTGAATCTTATACCTGGCTTTATTATTACCGTTTCTGCAGTTAAAAATAAATGTTGACACATATTCTCTTACAATGATGTAATTGGATTCAATGCTTGAGATTTTGTCTTAATCAAATTATTATGGAATTATGATAGCCCAGAAATAAAAAAAGTGAAAATGTTTTTCCTTAATAGTAAGTTTGAAAATCGTGACGGGTTAATCACTTGATTATTTTTGTTTACTTTTGTGTTAGTTAAGAAACAAAGAACTGTTGTTTTTTGTTCTAAAGGACATTATTAAAATTTTTCCATGAAAGGATTAGGACTTTGACGACCATGTTGAATCGGTAACCTTTTGTGTGTTTTTGTGTTGTTGTGTGTGCTGTGTTGTTGTGTGTGCTGTGTTGTTGTGTGTGCTGTGTTGTTGTGTGTGATGTGTTGCGGGTATAGTTGACAATTAGACAACAGGAAGAGCAAGGGATTGCACCGTGGTCAAAAAATAAGAAGGGTGTAGCCTATAAAACAGTTTTCTGTTTGTTCTTTTAAATATTGTGTAATGTTTTTAGTTTTTGATAAATTGGACACTAAAAAGAAAAAATGTCCACTACTTTAAAAATGTTAAAAATAAATTTCCTGGTGGACCTATTTAAAAAATATTATATGGAATGTATACCATAATATCTTTTCTCTAATATCTTATGCACTGTTAGGTTTTATTGGATTGGTTTTAATGCGTTTCCAGACAATACGACGTTTTTTTTTTAAAGAAAAAACATTTTACCTTTTTACCTCAAACTAACAGATTGACTTTGGTATTTGAGCAACGTTTAAACAAACACCGAAATTAAATTGAGTTTATATTGTTGGAAAATGGCGGGCATTTTCATTGCTTTATTTCTAATATTTGGAAAACTAATAACATTAAACTATGTGTATAACAAGCAATAGATCTTCCTCTTTTAACTAAACACTGAACGATACTTAAAAATGTTCTACGGCTTACCTAAAGGTAGGCCTAATCAAATTATCGCGAACTGTTCAAGTAGCTGAAAAATCGAAAATAAAAATTGAATAAGAGAAAAAAAAAGTAGTTTTTTTTACGAGAATAAAGTGATATTTGTATTTGTTATTTAACTTCAAGGATAACTAAGTTATTGACTATTATAATTTCTTGCTAGAACCAATATTTGCTTAGAATTCTGTAATTAAAGCATAGGTCTAATATTCAAATTCATTTTTCAGGTTAAATAAAATAAGCAAATGGGACCCTTGTTCTAAACCATTTTCAAATAATGATCAAAATGGCGGATTATCTGGAACTTTTTTTCGGAGCTATTTAAGTTTTTATTATTTTGCTCCAATGGATAAAGTACATCGGTTCCCAGAGGCACATTGATACGCCTTCTTCTCATTGTTTATATATCAATTTTGTATTACCTCGTACTTTTTATGAATTTTTAAAAATTCGATTACATTTTTAAAATAAATATTTTTTCCTAGGAAAACAATAACGTTTTATTTTGCAATAAAAATGTTCTGTTTTTCCTTTCCGTTAAAATCTTCTCCCTATCCAGAATAATAAGCTAGATCACTGTCTTAATTTTTTCGTACAAAATATAATTGTTGTCTTATTTTGAAGAACACATTAATAATCTTGTTTAAAATTAAAAGTCACAGCTGTAAATTATTTTGTTCAACCAAAATGTCTGATTTTCAATTAAAAAGTTTCTATGAGAGTGACGATTCATGTTTCTGTGGTATTTAAAGTGATTAAAAAAGGAACTTTAGTC
>JAGFPH010000098.1:195594-206876 GCA_018207615.1 Philaenus spumarius
TTTGGCCCTCTCAAATGCAAAGTGAAATGGTTTTGTGGAACATACGAGGGTTACTGTGTAGGGGACTTGGGTGAAAGATTAATAACAAACTTCGTCAATTCTTATTGTGATGCCGTATCCGTTTTGGAGACGACAAGACTGATTCGATCCTAAAAGGGTCCTGTTTTACTTTTAAGACAAGGAACCCTGCAAAACTAAATATCGTTTAAAATATATCTAAATGAAGTAATTTTAAAAAAATCTATAAAAAACTACATAACAAATAAAAAATGATCTTGATCAATTTCGCATAAAGTATACTTCATTCCTCTTTTAAATCGCCATTTTTATTTCGATCGTTAGATTTTACTTCCATTGATCCTACAATAGTCCCTGTTGGCTAATTTTGAAATACATGAGGAAAATTTATATTTAGTTAAATTTTACAAATTTGTATTTTCATATTAAAAAAGTGTATACTACAATTCAAAATCACAGTTGAATACCAATAGCAAATAATTAATGGCAAAAAATTAGAAGCAATGAAGCAAAGAATAGGTTGTGGCAATGAAAAAAGCAACCAACAAGATATGTACTTTTTATTTACTTGTCATTAAAATACTTATATTGTAGTGTTCATTTAAACTTTTACTTACAAGAACAACGTTTTAGGTCATGTGTTGACATCATGATAAAATTTAAAATGCAAAACAAAAAATATATAGGCCCTATACTAATAAATTCCTATTTTGAAAGACATATAATTTACTTATAATTTAGAATTTTATTTTATTTTAATATATTTTAAGTTTTTAATGTTTCCAAAAGAAACAAATATAATATATTTAATGCATTTTAAGATATCTACAACACAGAAAAAGATACTTTAGTTGTTTACAGTTTATTGCCTCCAAAGATAATAAAGCACAAAAAGGTTTGTTACATTTCCTACTAATTGGCCTGCACAACGTAAAGACTAAAACTTAACGCCCTTCGCGTTCGCAGACGCTCTACTCCCACGCTTTCGCCCTCTTGAAATTCTTACAGAAAGCAACCACTACTCAATTCCAGTCCCTAGTACTGTAAAGAGAAAAATACGAAAACTTTTTAGAAGGGAAGTTTTGGGCAGTCGGACTTTTTGATGGAGGGTAGCGGAGTTTACATGTCGGGGGGGGGGGGGGGAGCGACGAATGATTTCACTCGGAGCTGATGATTACTTTAACTTTAGAGAGAAAGAGAGGGAGATATTGAATTAGAAAGATTTGCTGTATCGAGGTAATTAGGGTTGTTAGGATTTTCAAACAAAATATTTTCTCTTGAAGAGGTTAAGTGTGTAGTTTATTTTTGTTTAATTGATATTAAAATTTACAGTACCATTAAACATTAAGTTTTTCTTTTGCATTTCTTTTGTAAATGTTTGATGTAATAAAATAGTTTAATTAAAAATGAAAAAAAAATTGTTGTGTTATTATTATTAATTGATTACTTACTAAACTAGTTGTAAAATGTATATCGTAATAAATACCTTGAATTAGTCCTCTTCAGTTCGTAATGTAGAACTAGCTACAAGCGCTGTTTCGCCGAACACAGTGGGCTGGCTTGTAGTCACGGTAACTATACTATACGCGCTATAGCTTTGCACTTGGGATTTTTGGAGTTTAATGTGAAAATGGTATCGGCAACGTCGCACTGCTGAGACGAGCGGATGTGTCTTATTGCGCTGGCTCACAGGTGCACTTCCTGAGAAGGCTCTTTCGAAATTGCAAATTATTTTTTTTCCTCTGAGACATTTTGTAATATTTCTTATCATAACATGTTTGGTCATACTTTACTGATAATAAATATCTAAAATTTATTAAAATTGGATAATTATAAGTATTGTTTATAGTTGTATAATGTAATAGTTAAAACATTATTAAAAATTCCAGGTAATTAACTCAACCATTGTACAATGTTCATCTCTTCATGGTAGTTAGTCGTTAGTCTTTTTTGAACCGAATATAAGTGGTTCAGATTTAATCCACCCTGTTGATGATCCAGTACGGCAAACAATAATTCTACTCCCTTTCCCAATTCTACCTTACGTTTGTCAATTTTCTTATACTTAAATCCAATTTTCTTTAAAATGTTACGAAGGGAGGTGTGTTTTCCCCAAAAAATTCCACATTCATTCATACTTTTTAACAGTTTGGGAACAGTTGGAACTTCTTTTCTATTGTAGTAGGAGTATATACATGACATGTCGCCTTAAGGCAACGTTGTCAAAATTATCAATATCAGTGGTTGGTTTTTGTTTATTTCTTTTTTTACCTGGTGTTACAGGACTCCCGTCATCCTTTTTCTCAGCTGTTTTCTCCTGGTTTCCAATATTTACCACTGTTCGTTGACTTATATTACAAGCCTCCGCAACCCGTTTTAAAATTTGATTTACATTTCTTAACGGCCCTTTGTTTGTTTTCTCCTTGGAAATACCGCACGACAATGAGAACGATCGTCCTAGCCCGACTATTGAGTGATTTTCTTTGACTGCTCGGCATTACTAAAAACGTCGGCCACAATCGCAAATCACAAGCACAGTTACATATAACGCGAACTGACCAACAGGAAAATGTCTGAAGCAACATAACTCTAATTTTTACTTTTTACAATAAGATATTTATTGTCAGCAGGTTAAAAACGACATTTTTGAAAGTTTATATTATTTTTAATTAGTTATTTTTTCAATAGTATTTATTTTATATTTAAATGTAAATTTTTCCGCAAAACGATCACAATATATTTAGTTTTACCCTTTTTCCAGTACTATTAGTTGTCTGATTACAAATATTTTTATATACTATTTCTTGTTAGAAAATTATCTTTATGATGCATAGTCATAATGAACTTTTCATTAAGTTTTGAAGAAAAAGTGTAATTTGCACTAGGAGCCTAGTTGTGAGTCATCGTCCAACCGGATACATGTGATAGGAGGGATGGGGTAGCAAGCCGCCTCGCAGCGTTGCCAAACTGTGCAAGTCCCAAGTGAAAAGTTATCGCTCGCGGGGTCTTATAGAACAAGACGGTATGTGTCACGCGCAAGTCGTTGGTGGCTATGACGTCACTGACACCGAAGCGCCCGGCATCTCTACAGCGATTCGATTTCGCCAGTGACAAGCTTCTTAAAAACATCACCCTACACGACTATTGGGTGAACGGAAAATATACAATCTTTCATGGGATTACATATACACTCTAGGGAATCTTGAGGTGCAATTTTTTTATAGTAAAACCTTTTTTATCGACAGTAAATTCATAGTTATTCATTATAAAAATATGTACTTTCATATACAAAAATTTAAGGAAACATTTTGTTGATTTGTTTGAAATTAATAGTATGAATGACCTAAACCCATTTAATAAACCTAAAATGGAAATATTCAAGGTCAAATATTAAGTGATAACAATAGCATAACAAATAGTAAATACAACAAAACAGGTACTTTACCTGTAATCGGCTGATTCCATTTCCGTGTTAGGCTACGAATAATCATGACCTGGACATTCATATGTGGGCCTCTAAACTTGTCTTCAATACGATCATAACAGATGTCTGAATTAACTTTCATTTCGTCAAAACTGATGACAACATCGTTATGAAAATATTCATATATTATAGCTTGCTCTTTAAGTATATTCAATATTCATACTAATGTCTAAAAATCTAGGAGGGGTTGAAAATTCCGAAAGCCGCCCTGCTATGGTTGTCTCGCTTGGGAGGGGGTATTTTAATGTTTCCCTTAGATATGATAATCCTTTTTTAGAGATGCATCTGATAGTTACTACATCATCAGCCGACCAGTTTGTACATTTCCCCTTTAATACATATTGCTGCTGACATCCGGTAAATATTTTTCATATTTTTCTAATGATTGTTTGAGTTTTGATATAAGTACACTAGCATTGTTCAGTTTATTTACAAGTAATTTATTTTCTTTTTTTAAATAATTGTCGTTTTCATATAAAAGAGTCTCTACCGTAGATAAATCACCAGCTATAGGTCGTGTTAAATTTAAATTGGAAGAATTAGCTTCCCGATCATCAGGTGTGTTTTGAATAATTTACACTGTCTGCTGAATCATGTAGCAAAGATTTTATAATATTTTTAGATTCACGATTTTCGGCTCGTTGAGATAATGTTGGGGGAGGGGGGGCATTTGGTATTTTTTGTGTTGGAACTGTCTTGGGTTTTAAAATGTGTTTTATTAGGTAGGTTTGTTTAATAGTTAATAGTTTTAAGTCTCTTTCAAAATCTGTCGTTAAAAATTGCTCACAGCAAATCCGCGCTGTAAGTGAATTAAAATGATATTTCCTTTTACACAAATATACCCTCTGTTTGTGTAGTTTATCTTTAGGAAATTTATGAAAGGAAATTCCTAAACTCTTTGCGTGATCCGTATGATTGGTGCAACCGGCAACTGCACAACAAGGCATTTTGTTATAAAACACTTAAATATACACACACTTAAACTTAAAATATTATATATGTCACCGGCAAAGTACGAAATCAGGCATTATATAGAATGACTAGGCATTATATACAATGCCTAAACCGGGGCAGGTAAAGTATGAAATATCGCGCATTATATACTTTGCCTAGTCATGCTATACAATGCCCGCAGGCGCATCAGGCAAAGTATGAATTATTTAGAAATTTACATTGTAAAGTGCCGACATGTTTTTCTTACCGTCCTGACAGCGTTGCCGGATTGTTCTTGTTCTTTTTTGTGTAGAAACGAACAGTTTAGGCAACTCATTCTAATTATAAATAGTGTGATAATACTATGAAATATTATAATTACCGTATATAAATATTATAATCATACTGTTATCGGCAAAACACTGTGACTAAACAGTTTAGGTAAGTCCTCTAGTTTTTTTTTAATTCTAATTATATAAAGTGATAATACGACGAAATATTATAATTATATAAATATTATAATCATACTGTTATCGGCAAAATACTGTGACTAAACAGTTTAGGTAACTCCTCTAGTTTTTTTTTTTATTCTAATTATATAAAGTGATAATACGACGAAATATTATAATTATACAAATATTATAATCATACTGTTATTGGCAAAATACTGTGACTAAACAGTTTAGGTAAGTCTTTTAGTTTTTTTTTATTCTAATTATATTTCATACTTTGCCCACTGACCCTTTAGGCATTCTATAAAATGCCTAGTCACTATATACAATGCCTAGGCAAAGTGCTGAAATTAATGTAATTTTTATTCCATTTCACACTTTGCCCAAAACCGCTAGTCATTGTATAGAATGTTTAGGCATTCTATACAATGCCTGGATTTCGTACTTTGCCGGTAACATATACACTGTTTAGAAGAAAACTATACTACACATCACGCACACATTTGTGTAAAAATTACACATAACGAACCCAGCAAATCGTTGTTTGCGTAAATAGTGCAATTCAATCTGCTTCTGCTAGGCGGGAAGCATGAGACGGTGTCAGTGACGTCATCTGATCTCAGAGTTACTGCGCAGCTGTCTCGTGACACATACCGTGTAGTTCTAGTTACCGTGTTTGTAGTAACACATACACGAGTAACACACAGCACTAACACACACAAAATCAAAGTAAAAATCATCGTTAATCTCTATATATAAAATCCAAAACCCACTCACTCACTCACTCACTCACTCACTCACTCACTCACTCACTCACTCACTCACTCACTCACTCACTCACTCACTCACTGACTGATCACAGTATCTCAAAATCCATACCACCTAGGAACTTGAAATTTTTTACACATTTTCCTCATAGGCACTAAAGGCGCACGTAAGAAATTATTTTAAAATATTTGGTCTCTAAGGGTTGAAACCACCCCTAAAACAATAAATATTGTTTAGTAGGCCTATATATCTCAAAACCCCTACCGCCTAGGAACGTGAAATTTGGTACACATATTTGTTACAGGGGCTAAAGGAGCAATAAAAAGGAATTTTAAAATATTTATCCTGTAAGAGTAGAAACAACCTTTAAAACCATAAATATTGTTTGTTATATATCTAAACAGAAACTACCTCCTAGGAACGTGAAATTTGGTACACGTATTTGTCATATGCACTAGGGGCGCATTAAGAAAGATTTTTTAAATATATGACTTTTAAGGGTTGAAACAACCCCTAAAACATTAAGTATCGTTTGATCTAATTTCCTTAAAGATAGAAAACTAAAATTTTGTACATTTATTTTTACACAATACATATAAAAAGTAAACCAGTTTTACATTTTTTCACGTTCTGCTAAGGGGTGAATGCTGTGTGGAGTAAAAATAAATGCTGTTCAAAGTATAAATATTAATTTAATACCGCCTAGGAACGTAACATTTGGTACACATATTGCTCATATTGGGTAGAGGCGGAGTAAGAAAAGATTTTGAAATGTTTGGCATTTAAGGGTTGAAACAACCCCTAAAACAATAAACATTGTTTGTTACACTTTCCTTAAAGCTAGAAAGCTGAAATTTTGTACATTTATTTCTTACAAGATACATATAAACAAAAAACAGTTTTACGTTTTATCATGTTCTGCTAAGGGGTGAAATTTAGGAACAACCCGTATATCTATAAATATTAATTTAATACCGTCAAGGAACGTGACATATTTGGTACACATATTGCTCATAGGCGATAGAAGCGCACTTAGATAGGATTTTAAAATATTTGGCCTTTAAGTTGAAACATCCCCTAAAACAATCAATGTTGTTTGTTTACTTTCTTTAAAGCTGAAATGTTTTATATTTATTTCTTACAAACACATATACAAAGTAAATGAGTTTTATATTTTGTTACGTGATGCTGTAGTTTTGAAAATGTGATAACAACCTCTAAAAACTATAAATATTTATTTTTATACTTTTCTTAAAGCTATAGATCTTAAATTTTGTACATTTATTTCTTACATACATATATAAAATAAACCAGTTTTACATTTTGTTACGTGCTGTTAAGGGTTGAAAATGTAATAACAACCTCTAAAAATAATAAATATTAATTGGTATTCTTTCCTCAAAGCTAGCTGAAATTTGGTACTTATTCATTTGAGGAAAATATTTTAGACGTAAGCTGATCAAAACAATCCCGATCTATACATTCGCATAATAAAGACGTATCTGGGTGATCTGCAAACATCTAGCTAAGACTGTGATTTACCAGTCTGTAGATTTGGTGGTTGAAAAAGAAGACGTTCTTCACTCTGTTTTTTCAATTTTTTTTATTGATTTAATTTATTCGGCACACACCCATAACGAAGACGATTGACGGGCAACCAGTGAAAAATATATACCAAACTAATTGAAAATACATGTTATAAGTTATAATTCACCGTCGTGAAATAATAGATGAAAGAAATGATAATGAGAGAGAAATATTACAATTAATTATGAACCATATATAGTGATGAAAAAACAAATTCCCTGTAGCGAAGCACGGGTATTCAGCTAGTGTATATATAAAAACGTGTTTGTGGCCATATTATTAGGGCCGTTCTATTCCAGCTGCAGGTAGGATACTCAAATGTAGCTATTTTGGCATTACGGACTGAATACAAGGAATTTATTACGATATATTAAACACTCCAAGGCCACACATAATATTCTATAAAATTTATAAGTGTTATGAAAATATCTGACGTTTATAATTTCATCTTTCATTCCGCGAATACTTAACGGACAAGTAGTTACTACTTGTACAATAATTATTGTGTTGCCGAATGTATTTGTAAAGAATATGTCGTGTATGAATTCCAAAACGTTCATTAAATTATCACGGTCATATCTCGTAAACGGGCATATTATATAAGAAGCTTCAGTTAGCTTTGTACCTTACATCCGACCCTCATGTTTGTCATGTATCTTCTGTTGATTTATGGTGCGAGTTAATTCAGAAAATTCCAATTTAATGATTAGCCTAAGAAACGTGCTTGTTTTAATTATAACCTAGAGCAAAAAATTTATGTATGTACATTTTCGGTGTTTGTGTTATTACTGCAACCTCTAATCAGATTTCAAAATTCTTTTAAGAGCCAGTTGCATTGGCAAATGCAAGAAATGAGTTGGTGGCAGTTACTTTGGCCGCAGTATTGACTAAAACTTTAAATTCCTAAATGACGACCTGCGCGGATGTATGTCTACTAATCTGTATTACTTTTTTTTAAACTGGATTATATTAATTCGCCCTTTAAAATACGGAAATAATCTGATACTGGCAAGTCTTAATTAAAATTTACTAATCACTCACTATAGGAAATATAAGTTCAACTATTGAGACTTCAGTGTTAAGTTTGGAATTATACTGAAATCAATATGTAAAATGATAATATTTACCATTGAACATCAAAGTATTAAAATGAAAGAAATTCATAAATTATTATTTTAAGTTCAAGTTATCGCCAGTCGTTAGTTAAGCCTATGTTAACGAAAGCGTCATTCAACACTTAATATACTCTATACAGAGGGATTCTCTAATGCTTGGTGATAATTCAAGGGCTGGTCATACGTGTAAACGAGAAACTCCTGCCTATAATCATGTGCGGAAACGCTTCTTTTACCAGCTTTCTTCTATTTTGTGTTTGACTAAATAATATATAACTCCAGAACGTGTCAACCGATTGAGTTGAAATTTTGCACGTTACTCATCAATATAAATAACTAATTCGAACAAATAATCAACTTGATCTTAAAATCAGTTTAATAATGGCGGCCATGTAAACATATTAAAATGAAAATAACTAAAAAAAGAGTAATTTTTTATAAAAAAAACTTCAAGAGTAAATTTGTTTAGACTGTTTAACTGTTTCAAAAAAAATTCCTGCTAAATATAAAATTACTTCAACACTATTGGATTATTATGCAAATTTTTAGCTACTGTACTTTCGAAAGAAGACGAAAGTGTCTTTTTTTAATATCTGAAAAAGAAATTTACAAAGAATATATATATTTCGATATTCTCAAATAAAACCCTTAACAACCCTACCAAACTTTGGCCCCCAAAATATTTGTATGGTGAAATAGTTTAGTTGGGAGCATACGCGGGTTGCATGCTTTTTTACAGAGCTTGGAAAATGCTTTTACCACGACCGCCAAACCGTACCCGAGAGTGGGGCTCCCCCGCTGTCTGAAAGCGCGCGCATTGCTTAAGAGCATGTGTTAAGCTCGTAGGGTTTAAACATTAAAAACCACGTCTCTTGCCCTTGTGTTCTTCACTAGGCTTCCAAAGGTTCACATTTTTTTGTCTGCATCATTTCTCGGCTAGCCGGATCCTTTCAGTTTCTTAAATGTTTCTGCTTTATAAATAATCCAAATATTATTGTTTCAACTTTATCTGTTCCTGGAGAAAACAGATTGTGACAGTCCGATAAATGATTAATCCTGTTAAAGCACGAAACCATGACAACAGAAATTAAGTTATACGAGCAGTTAAATTCTTTGTCTTTTATACATTTAAGGCCCGGTCCCTAAATTCAAAACGACGAAGTTGGCAACCAATTTCAACGTTAAAATAAGCTAACCATAGCCTACCTTCACTTTTAAGCATATTTTTGTGTTGTATTCGTAAAAAAACAAAAGCTGTATTTTTTTTAAGTAAAATAAATTGTGGGTGTTGATTGCTAAGTTTTTTTTTTGCAATATATTTTTTTTGCAACTGAGTAAAAAATGAATGAAGTTTGCTATTTGTATAATACGTCTATGAAAACAATAAAACGGGGTTTGAAAATGTATTCAGCAATCAACATCCGCATATGACAGTACTTCAAAATGAAATAATTTTTTTAAATTTATTCCACGAATTAACGGGGGAAAATGACTTATTTTGTAGCATTGCTCTTATTGGAATCAGATTCAATACGACGGACAGTTTATCCTCCCCTTAATGTTTGTATTTAGAAAAACTGTTTTTCTTTCAATTCTGTACCGCATGTGTAAGGTATATAATTCAAATCAGTGATGATATTAAATAAGGCAATTTATATGTATCTACTAGATAACAATGTTTGCTATTACTGTAAATAAAACCGATCTTATCCATGTAACACACTCATTGACTCTGCCTTATTTCCGTGTAGCTTAGGAGTGATATACAGTGATTTACAAGCAGATAGACTAGACATTTCACGCAAAGCTCCCAGGCCTTCTCTCTGTCCCGTAATCCTAGACTTGAAATTGCCTTTTTGCGTGTGAATATATTGTTAAGTACGGAATTATCTCGACGCACTACTGCGTTATTTACAATTGCGCGCTGTTGCTTCCCTTTTCAAAGTAAGTTCTGACAGGCGAGTATTTTGAACAATGAGCGGAATAATATTACAGCACGACTTTTGGCTTTTGCTCCCCCACACCCTCCGACATAAAGCTAAAAGTTGGTAGCTGTAATGTGCACTGTTTTATTTAATTGAACGCTTGGTTTGCTTTACTAAAGCCGAGAGTTTGTTTAGAACTTATAAGCCTAGTAATAAATAGTTTTCATAAAAATGTGTGTGTGTGTGTTTTAAAATAAATATTCATGTTCTTAAATGAATGTGCTTGTTAGTTTATATTTTTAAATTCTTTTTAACATTTTTAATTGGAAAGTGTAAAGCTAACTTTCCATTCTTTACCATTTTTATCGGTATATAATTTTAATGAATATTTTGTTTGATATTATAATTTGTACTTCTAATAAATAATATACGTTCTGCTCTCTTGTGGACTAGTCGAACAAGTGCTCTTGAAGGAAATACAAATTTTTAGAACAAATAAATAAATGAATGCTTGTTGCAAGCTACGCATTGTGTAAGACTTATCGTGTTATTTGTACTTACAGTTACGTTAATTTAGTCGTTCTTCAATGACATTGGAATTAAGTTAATTTAGCCGTTTTCTGATGACGTTGGCGATAGAATGCGGTTAGATTACTTGTATCCCGATGTCGTCACAATTGTATTAATTAATGCGTTTTCCAATCACGTCAGAATTTAGTAAATTTAGTCGTTTTTCAATGACGGTAAATTTAAGTTAATTTAGTCTTTCTTCAATGACGATAAAATTAAATTAATTTATGCGCTTTCTAATGACGATGGCGTTAGAATACGGTTGGATTACTTGTTTCAAAATGTCGTCAAGATTATATTAATGAACGCGTTATCAAATGACGACAGAATTAGGTTAATTTAATTGTTTTTCCATGACTTTAGAATTAAGGTAATTTAAGCGTTTTTCAGTGACGTTAGAATTAAGTTAATTTAGTAGTTTTTCAGTGAC
>JAGFPH010000098.1:209608-233657 GCA_018207615.1 Philaenus spumarius
AAACAATACCGCACACGACAATGTAACAAAATATTAATATGAAGTGCAAATAAAATTCAAAGACACACAGTTTATAATTATTAGGATATATGGAGGTTAGAATGGTTATGAGTGGTCGTTATATATTCAATAATTATTCCTCCAAATGTAAACACGCAAGTAAAAGTTTACCTAGGAATCTACCTTATAAGTTCAATAAATACAAAAAAGTAATTTAACCGTCCGTTGGACAAATCATCGCCGATAAAGTGTTGATTTCTTATCGTCTAAGTGTACGCATTCACGCTGTTTTTATTCCCCTTTAAACCCAGCCAGGTATTGTTAATTGCTTCTATGTGCTTATCAAAGTCAGGCTCCAGTCATCAGGCAAATCTCATTACCAGAGTTCTGATAGCCATTATGGCCAACTCGAGCGTGTGAAGTAGTAAGCACTAAGGCCGGGGGATGTTTTGTAGGCGGGAAAATATCGATATCTCGAATAGATCGCTATACAGTACAATTATTGTAATATGCGTCAAAAATATTTGTCTAACACCGAGTCTGTATTTCTTGACATAACTTAGGCCTACATTTGTAATATCGGATGTTAGTTTTTACATATAATATAAAATTCGTAAATAAGTTGACTTTACAGTTTTTGTATAAGAATATTAACAGTTTTCTTAAAGGAAATTTATTAATATTGTCTTAAGCTTAGTTAATTAAATTAAATGAAAATCTCTTTAAGGATGTAAGCCTGTACGATCTAAAAGAATGTGTTTATTAATAATATTCATAGTATAACCTCTGTGAGTCTAAAATACTTAATAAAGTACCAACATTTGTTCTGCCAAATATAGGTGGGCAAAGCACGCTTTTACAAATGAAGGTTTTTATTGTACTTGTTTACATTATTCTCGTTTTATATTCCAATAATCTTAAAATTTTCACGTAATGAATCTAAAATGGACACCTTTAAATATGTTTAAAGTTAAGTTATTTAAAAGCTTCCCGTTTTACCAAAAAACTCTAATTTTATTGCACGTCGAAATATTGGAAAATAATAACAACAAAATAGTAAAAGCAAACCTAGTTTATATAATGTAAAAGGACGAAAGGAATCTTTTACAATACACAGTAAAAATTTACTTTAACTTGGCAATCGATTTCTAAGGGAATTTGAAATAATATGAAAGAACACATCTAATTGATTGTAAAAACAACAACAATTTTCCCGGGAAATAATATTTATAGGAATTGTGAAAGAAATAAAAGTCGAAATTATATGGGTTAAGTTTCGACTTTTCCGCAATATTTCACGTAATTATAACAAAATAAATCACTTCACATACACCAAACTCGTAAGAATTAAATAAACCAAACAGTATTAATCCCAAAAGTACACACAAAGCAAGAAAATTAGAAAATAATGTAACAAAACGTTAATTACGAAAACAATAACATCGTGCTTTTAAAAACAATAGAAACTACAATATAACTGCGTAATTGAAATAGAATTTCATCAACGTTTCCAAATCGAACAATAGGTTATTGTGTCTGTTGAATAAAAAATTATCAAAAGCTATTACTTAAAACTATGACAGATTTTAAGCTTTGGCTAAAATTTTTCGGCTTTTGATAACTAGCCTTAGCTAAAGGTTATTCACCTCACTATAACCAAGTGCTAAGACTAAAAGCTTTGACTTAATAGTGAAAGCTAAATCTAAGATTAAATGATAAAAGGTTTTGCTTATTTTTTATTCAACAGACATATTGTTCTGAATAGGGTGTGTATAAATCGGTGACCTGTGGACTAGTAAACAGGTGACGCAGCATTGGATCTCATTGGTTCTGTAATTCGTTATTATCACATTATATAATTAAAGTAAAAAATTAAAAACCTAAAAGGTTCTAACCAATAGTATTTAATCACAGTATGTTTATCTTTTACTTACTCTGGCCGATAACAGTATGATTATATTTTGTTATTATCACATCATATAATTAAAATTTAAAAAAACCTAAAAGGTTCTAACCTATACTGTTTAGTCACAGTACAGTATGTTTACTTTTTACTTACTCTGGCCGATAACATTATGATTATATTTCGTTATAATCACATTATATAATTAAAATAAAATAAAAAACCTAAAAGGTTCTAACCTATAATATTTACTTAGTATGTTTACTCATATAGTATGTTTACTTAGTTGAGTTGGCTAAACTGTTCGTTTCTACACAAAAAAGAACAAGACAAATCAGGCAACGCTGGGAAAACGTTGAGAAAAACATGTCGGCTCTTTACAATGTAAATTCTCATAAGGAACATTTGATTTGAAAGTTTTTAATATTGTACGTGTTGAAGATGGTTGAATATTGCTTTCCCTTCATCAGTGAAGTGTATAAGTGCTATATTTATAAAGAAAAAAGTTAAGGTTTGTGTATTTATAGTAGTTTCAATTGACAAGTTAAAGTAAACAAATACAAAATAAATCCTGAGAAGGAGAAAACAGAAATATAATATTTTATGGAAGGTTTATTAAGAAGGGGAACTCCGGGAATTGCGGTGTAGAAGCAGAACATCGACGTTGTGAGTACTTTGGCATGGTCGCATAGTAGAAAGGAGGATCTCCATGGAGGCCAAGGTCCATGGAGTCTGAGGTAATAAATAACACGATGCATTTTGGTATTTTCGGTTCAATAAAGGATGTTAATGCTTTATTCGAAGGTAATGTCACACATCTGAAATATTACTAGCAGAATTCATTTGATTACCAGGATACGGGCGTTGGCGACCAACAGTGTTTACCCTGTAATTAGGGCGTATATTTACATCTAATCTTAATTACTCGATTAAACCCGACGCGTAATTACGCGTAAGGTGTGAATACGCATGTACCACGCCTTAATCTACACATGCGCGTAAATATCGTCAGTAAAATGTTGCATTTTTGTCGTGTTTTGTATTATTTATTTTGAACGATTAACTCGGTTTCTTGAACAAAATGTTTAAATAATTAGTTCTTTCATTTGGATGAACATTATTTAGTAAACAAATTATATTATAATCAGTGCTAAAATACACTGGATTGGGACTAAAGTACTACATTTTGCAATATCTCTGCTGTGTTGATTCACACATTTAAGTCAGTGAGAGAACTCAGGTCAAATGTACATACGTAATACTGACAAAAGAGGAGGTAAAATATATTTCAGAACATCCTGTAGATAATCCAACTCAAAAGCTTGCCATCGATGTTTATATTATCTTACTGTGCCAATGAGAAACCGAGATATCGCAATGTTTGCAGGGCTTTTGTACAATCGAAATTTACATTAGTAAAGCAAACGGTTTTGAAAAAAAATACAAATTTGTAAAATACATCAGAACTGAATTAAACTGTATTACAAAATATATAATACAAAATAAAATAAATAATTATAATTAGAAGTGTGATAATAATACCGTACTCGTACTTTACATAACAATGTATTTACTGTGACAACCATACGCAATGCTCTTCTATTACAGCTGATTGGGTCATATCATAATTAAATTCAAACCTGAAGCGATGTGACAATTTTACAACATCAATTTGCCTAAAACGTAGGATTTTAAGACTGTAATTTAAATTTATAATTTTAAAAAGTTACATTTAATTTTAAAATGTCAACAGTATATTATAGTTATAGTAAAATGCATAGTAGGCTATATGATTATATTTGTGTTTTAGAATAGGGTCATTAGAGGAAAAAAAGTATACCTTCAACTTCAAAAGATTATAAGTAAATATTAACCTTGGTTTGTGAGATGATTTACTTGATTAATACAATTTGGATACAAATAATACGTTTTTTTTTACCCAAAAGCGTTTTATCGTCAATGTCGCCATCTTATAAATTACTAGGGGAAACCCTACGTGCTCCGCACGCCAACTCAGTTGGAACCTTCTATACACATAATCATGTTATGTTTTCTTTATAATAAAGATGATTAATAATAACCCCAAAGCTAAGACGGTAAATAATTTTAAATGTTAAAATCTAATTATTTCGTATATTTTATAATATCTGTTATAATAAAGGTTAAAAGAACCAGCAAGGCTCAGGTCTACACTTTAATAAAAATCTAACCTAAATGTTAAAAATACAAATAACTGCTTCAAAGTTTGAAATTTCAAATATTAAAGAAAACAGCTGTTTTATCCGTTATTTTATTCAATTGGTTGCTATGGTAATAAATGTAGATACATGTGTTGGTTCATCAGTCCAGGCCTAACCTAAGAATTTTTTCTACTTAATTTACGAATATTGAAATAAAAAATGTGTTTATCAAAAAGAATGTGTTTATGAAAATGTGTTTATAGCCTATGTTACTCAGGGATAGTGTAGATTTTTATTAGTAAAACTATTTTTTTTCAATCGGTTCAGTAGTTCCAGATATACCCCATACATACAAACAAATTTGACCTCTTTATTATAATATTAGTGTAGAATAGATTTAAACTATGAGTAACTCGTGCAGCACTGAAGATGGCGACATTGTAGTTAAAAAGCGCTTGCGTAATATTTGTGATAGTATGTATTCTGTTCGTAAGGTTATCCTTAAATAATGGTAATATGTGATTAATGATTAGACTTTAGCCAACACCTTAAAGACGAATCTGAATTGATGGTCTAAAAAGATCTGGCGAGACGACGGCATATCGTAACGCTTGATTTCGATTACAGTTAATGTAACCCACGGTTACACTATTAATAAATTTTGTATTGTGGGTGTATGTACAACAATTTTCCAGTGCGTGCAAAGTTTCAAGTGTTTTTTTGATTAAATAACAAGTTGTTTAAGCTGTGTAATTGATCCTAGTGCACAACTTTTCCTACGAACTTAGAAACAGTTCCCCAACTCTGAAGTTTATAAGGATACAAAGTTTATTAACTTAATTTCAGGATTCTAATTGTGTTTAATTAGGCTTATTTTTGTACTTCAAATGAACTACTTACATATACTGGGCCATTTAAATCGCGTGAACTTTAATTTAAAACCTTATACATAGTCTGATACTAATATTTAAGCGTAAGCAGCACAACTCGGTCCATACCTTTTAGCAGAGATTTCAGTATTTTGTCTGCGTTTTAATTTCCAAAAGATCAATTTGTCTTTCAACATTGTTGTTGTTCACAAGATGTCATCTCAACGTGATTCAGGGGTTAAAACAAGGAAAATACCTTACAGTCGTTAGTGCAAAAAAAGTCAGCTTGAGTAGTATGTAGATGAAAATACCACCTTCGGAAACTTGTATAAAAAATCAATGTATTTTTTTAACTGAGAAATTAAATTTTTTAAATGACAGAAAATATAATTTTCTCGAAATTTTGAATTTTGACATTTTTAAAGTTAAAAGTTTGGAATTTTGTAAAATTACAGTTAACGTCATGTAGATAGATTAACCATGCACCATTTTGCATAGTAACTGTTTAAAAAATGTAGAGTGTTACCTTGAAAAAAGTATACTGAAACCTCGTTTATCCGAAATTGATGGGACCAGACCCTTTCCGGATAAACGAAATTTCGGATAAACCGATTTTGGCGTTTTTTTACCATTGTTAGGTCTAAATTACAATGATAGCTGTTGTTATTACTGTACATTTATTGCATTGTGTTGTATTTTTCACTTTATAATTATGACGGTAAATCAAGTGGAGTCTTGGTGACGAGCTCAATAACAAAATATTTACAGTACAAAAAAAAAAATAAATGTTTTGTCCGGATAAACTGAATTTTCGGGTAAACTGAAAATTTTTAGTTTCAGTGAAATGAATTGTTACGGCCTATTTAAATTTGCCAAACGGATT
Organism: Philaenus spumarius; assembly: GCA_018207615.1. NCBI lineage: Eukaryota > Metazoa > Arthropoda > Insecta > Hemiptera > Aphrophoridae > Philaenus > Philaenus spumarius. The sequence continues at coordinate 215,444 of JAGFPH010000098.1, forward strand.
CTGAAAGTAGAGATCATCTGCTTCAGTTGGTTAAAAGTGGTCCCGAACACGATCCTAGACGCGCGATTCATTGGTCGGAGTCGAGTAGAGTAGAGTTGGTGAGGGAACTTCTCCGCCGCTGGAAGTTAGCCAGTAAAGTCTCATTTTAAAACTTTTTTGAATTTACTACAACTTTTCCATTGAAAGTATAGCGTTTCATCCAATGGTTTACAAAATATAAGCAAATCCCCCCAAAAGTTAAAATTTTCAGGATTTTTGTTGTTGCATTAACTCCACAATAAAAGATTACAGTTTCCGAAGGTAATATTTTGATCTACAAACTATTATTCAAGTCATAACGCAGTCTGTTTGCTGTAAATTTGTTTAGCATAAAAAGTCTTCATTTCTGGTCTATTAATTGCAGAGAGTATACTGCCAAAGCGTGACACTCTTTCCGCTATAAAATTTGTGCTAAGTTGAACTACAAAAATTATCGCAGGCCTACATCTAGAGAGCCGAATGTATCGTTAAAACGGTAAGTATAATCTGCGTGTTTTTTTACAACTGAGATGTGTTGTCTAGACAATGGTAAGGTCTGTTGGTAACTGTTTTTAAATCGGTTAGAAGGCCTACTTCTACAATTTTATTTATGACTCCCCATTTATCATTCAATCCATGTTCTCGCTCACCTTACAATATTTTAAACGAAGTAATTTAATTCGTCGTATATTATTTTATTACAGTACATAATTTGCGCTTAAATTCTTGCTATACATTATTGTCAAGATTAGCTTAACATTTTATTTCTTGAAAATTTGTATTTTAGATTTTATGTAAAATCAGCTGTCCTAATCTAATAATAAATGCTTTTTTTAAAATTTCCATTATAATCACAGTGAAAACATAGTTTAACCCTATATAATTTGAAGGGTTTTCATAAAAGATATGATTTTGTAACGCCTATGTCTAGGTGTTCTGCTGCACCAATTTTAACGAATTTAGTGGCGTTGAAATGCATTTCTTGAGTACGTAAAAATAATTGTTACAAACTGAATAACACATGAACTAGCTTTAATGTATCTCGTAAGTAGACTGAATCACTCTTTGTAACGTTTTTAAGTAAACTACATTTCTATAATTAACTCAAACACGGTTCGGAATACCGGAACGATGATCGACTACGACGTTCTTCGGAAGCAGTCTTCCGGAACTGTCCACCGCAGTGTTCAAGGACATCCTACAGAATGAATGACATGACACCGGTATTGTTTCCTTTCTCCGTGACGATATTACAGACCGATGATTCTGGCACCATCGTGTTCATGTTTACGTAGCCTGTTATAGCCATGTTGCAGCTAATAATCGTGAGTAAGATCAATTTTAGGTTATGCTTTATGTCAAATTGCACATTTTAAAAGAACTAATTTGGGACTTTAACTAAATTGTAAATTTCTTATTTATAAAGTTCATTTAATCTGCTGAAAAATAATTGCACATAAAAAGATTTATATTTTAAAAGTTTTAATATAAAGTATGTAAATATGTTCACGAAATGATCCATGCCACTAAGCAAGAGAAAGTTTAAGGTTATCCTCTTATAATAGTGAACACTTAGTTCGAGTGTAACCAAAAGACGCTGTTCCTCACCAGCTCTCATTTAAAAAAATGAGAGTAAAGAAACTATCTACCAACTGCTTTATCTCTATTACCACGAATCCTTCCTTTATTCGTAAAATTTAAAACACTTACGAACCAGTGGTACCAGTATGGTAGAGTCCTATGACTCGCCTTATAAAAGCCTACGATGATGACAGGCCCGATCAACTGCCTACTGACATTTAGCTTCTCTTCATATCCAGCTGAAAACAATTTTATTTTACAAATTCCGAAGGAGGTCTTCGGTCTGTGTAAACCTATGCTGTGTGTGTCAAACTCACCTACTAAGCCGCCATCTACAATTAATTGATTGAAGGTGCAACGTGAACTACGAACCTCACTGAGCAAAGCTTTTTGTGTAAAACTAAATTATCTACAATTTTATTGCAAAAAGCTAGAGGGTTTCACCCTCCTCGCTCTGCTCACCCTCGCGGTGACTCATGGCGAAGCAAATGCAAACAGCAATTATATACTAGGGCAGAGACACTTGGTTCGAGGGTAGCGGTGACCTGGATCTACCCCCCCAAGCAGGTTCCTACGTCATTTTGGCGGCGGGAGTGGGGGGGGGGGGGGGGCAGTTTTCCAGTCACGCACACTCAAGTTTCGATATAATTAGAATAAAAAAAAACTAGAGGACTAACCTAAACTGTTTAGTCACAGTATGTTGCCGATAACAGTATAATTGTAGGAATCTGCTTGCGGGGTTAGTTTTCCGGAGGGTAGTATTCCGGCGACCCACTTTTGCTAGGGGGAGTAGTATTCCAGTCGCTTACACGGCTCCCATATTGGTTAGATGGCAGATTTCGTTACGTCACGTTTCACCTGGGGGGGTAGTTTTCCGGGGGGTAGTATTCCGGCGCCCCGCTTTTGCTAGGGGGGGTAGTATTCCAGTCGCTTACACGGCTCCCATATTGGTTAGTTGGTAGATTTCGTTACGTCACGTTTCACCTGGGGGGTAGTTTTCCGGGGGGTAGTATTCCGCATCCCCACCTGGATCTAATCGCGTGCGCAGTAGGGCCCAAGTTTTTACTTTTGAACAATTATTTTTAAAATCTTAATAATAAATGTTGATGAAGTATTGAACATTTTCATTATCAAAACGTAAAACCAATAAATCGTTTTAAATTTTATTCTGCAATTTTGTTTTTATAAAATCGATACTTTTAAAGAGTATTGCTCGGTAAATGTTGAAACTTGTGGATCTCTTCTATATTTTATAGAGTGTTTGAAACTTTTGTGACACTAAAGTTTCTACGCAGTCTTTCGCTATCGAGCAGGTCTACAATAAAAGTACAAACTATGTTTTTCTTACCACGCATTATATTAAAATGTTCTAAAAGTAGACTTAAATAAAAAAAAAAATTATAATATTATAATTTAAAAAATCACTTATATTTACCAGTTCTTATAACTGTCAATAGTTACTATTTTCAAATGAAGTATGTTAACTGAAAGTAATATATTTCATTTTTAGATTATTATTTGGACGACTTACAAATTTTCACTTCTACAACACAGACGTACAAGGTTACAGTTTTATCTTTAAACTAAGTAAACTTTTATGCAGAGTAATTAGAATTAATCTCTCAACTCTTCCAGCTCAGTTTTACCTTACGATATTCCCAACGGAACAACAGGATGTATCGCATTGCATGTTTTCCCGCATGTAAAAAAAAATCTGCATTAATAGGTTTTTACATTATTAAAATTTATAATCTCGATAAAAGATGCACTTGTTGGTAACGTACATTCTATTTGCTCTTTATTCTTGAATTCCGTTTTAAAATACACTAAAGTTAAAGCTGAAATAGAAGTGCATAGAGTAGCCGGCGGATAACGTTAGTGTGCATTAGTCCATGTACCTTGTTTAGTTATTCTCTTTGTTTTGTAGTACTACTTTCTTTGGATGATTAATTAACTGCAGTTATGTGATTAAACTGCTTTGCAATTAAACGTGTCTCGTTCAAATTTCCTTTATAGTGTACATTTCGATACAATTTCAATAGTAATAAATTGTTGCTTTTTAGACTTTAACAGTAATAATAATATCGCTCAGCAGGTAAGGCTGTATGTTCGAATCTAAATATTAGGGTACATTTTCCGTCTTTTATGGTCGCGTAAAAAATCAAATATTTTAGAGAAAACTATAATTTTAATATTAAAAACGATTTTAAATATTCGGGGATTGCATACAATGATAATTTAACAGTTTTCGGTCATTTGTAATTCACATAAACATTGGTGCAACAACTCGGTTTTCAGCCTGGCACCCATTTTGTCTTTGTGTCGAGGTATACTCTACATCGAGTTATCGATTACCACCTATTTTGTCTTTGTGTCGGAGGTATTTGTGTCTTCATCGAGTTATCGATTATAAATTTTGCCAAACGTTATATACCATTAACTTGTAAGCAAGATCTTACAATTTCCATTTAACTGTTCCAAAATGGCAACCATTTAAAATGTAGGCCTATATGGTTAAAATTCAGAAAATTCCACATTTTTTATCTTGATACCTTTATGTCAAAAATTTTACATATGTTTTTAAAACATCAAAGGAATGGAATTAAACGTTCTTAAAAATTTAATATCGATATCTCTATTCATTTTGGAATCATATCTTGTTATTGAAAAAACACAAAATGTCGAACGTGTGGAAATATTTTAGTACATATGTTTATACTTAGCACCTCCCCATGCTATCCCTTTAAAGCTTTAAAGAAAATGAAATTAGTTGTGGCGGTTTAAAATGATTTTAAATTGTTTAATTTAAACACTTTTTCAAACATAGACGATATTCTAAACGACATAACGTCTAATATTCCTACTTCAGAAGGGGATTATTTAGTTTAAAAAAACTCAAATTGGCGCTTTATAATAAATACACTTGGTTTATAGTTTCCTAACAAAATAAAATTCAGGTGTGCTTAAGATCACGTATAAACTTCTATGGCGATATTCTGATAAATAAATATAAAATATATTATGGACATTATTTTGGTTGCTAAAAAATCCTGCATAAAACAAATGTGCAAAATACAAAAAAATTGATTATTTTAACACTACCAAATAGTAAACTACTTTAACACAACTTACAAAATGAGGAAGCACAATTTCCATTTCAGAGGTATTGCCAAGTAAACTATTTTAACACGACTTGCAAAATGAGGAAGCACAATGTCCATTACAGAGGTATTATAAATTGAACTATTTTAAAACAACTTACGAAATGAGGAAGCACAATGTCCATTTCAGAGGTATTATCAACGAAACTTTATACTCTTGATATCTACACATGTGCATTATATAATATTATAAGAGCGTGACGGTAAAATACAATTCACCGTCTGCACAATTTTTTGGACGCGGTGCGCTATAGAAGTTTACACCTCAATAAGGAACATATTAAGGGTGTGGCACCAGTTGAGTAAATTTACCTAGTAGACCAAGTTTTGAGGAGGCTGACGGAAGCTGTTTTACTAGAAAAACCTTAGAGCGCAGCTACAATAACTGTTTTATGCAATTACGTTATTGAAAAAACGGTCTTATTGTTAACTGCAGATTGTAGCCAGATTACAGAAATAAGTTTTACTTAAATCTCAATGTATAATCCGCAGAAAACAAATTTATTACGATTTTCTCTTTTAACTAACTTAAAATCATGTTTTCTTCGTGTTTATTAGCAAATATTATCTAACAATATTATAAATGTATAATAATTACAATAATATTTGGTTAAAAGTCTTAATTTAAATATTCAGGAACAAATTCCCTTATATTAAAAAAATTTATCCTCAAAATGCTATAAAATAATTATAAGGCGTGAAAGGTCGGTATGAGTCTGGTTCGTCCTGTAATCCCTTAAGTAAATAATCCAATAGTGCAATTGGACTGCACTAAATGGGAAACAATTATATTTACTTTACAAACCTGTATTTTTACTAAACTTTAAAAATAACGAAACTTATTTCTTTCCGAGTTAACTGTCGAAACAAATCGTTTTGTAAACAGCAGGGTACAGAAAGAAGTTAAACCCAAATCTTTGCAACACGTGCCTGCTAAAGTTTTACAAATTACAATAAAAATATTTAGCTTTTCTTAAATCAATTTTGTAGACTCCTTTTCCTCTCTAAACTGCGGTTAACGAGTTTTACAACATCCGTGAACCAAACTATTCCCTTTGCCTATTCACTAGAGGGTGTTAATGTAATGAAAGACAGGCCTGTTCGCTATGCCGCAAATAAGTGTATAACCTTAACAACGCGTTACCATGGTAACCAAATGCTTATTTCATCAGAGCTAGCAAAACTATCTTTCTGTTTTATTTGTGATGGTAAATTGCTTTTATAATTGGTTTATAAAATTGTGATATAATGAATATAAAATAAAAGTGTAATAATTTTGTCGGTATAATTGGTATTTTCTTTTTAAACGACTGTTGTGGATATAACGACGGGTGTATTTTTATATAGGTTGATATTGTAATTACTTTTTACTATTATTGATTGTCAAATACAAAGTATATAATTCATCCGGTTGTCGTTTTTAATCTGTATATATAACTATTCATTGTGTACGTAAAATAAACATTTTTTACTTTTTAGTTCAAAAATTGATCTTACAGTCATTAAAGAATTTGGGTGATTTTTTAAAAATTTGAAAATACTTTTTTGAACAAAAATAAAAAGCCTCCCAAAAAAATCATGCACCAAAAATATTTGATTGAAAATTTCTAAAATGGAAACCAGAAAGAAAAAGTCTCCAACAAACTTGAGACATGTGAGTTAAAATTGTGCGTCAAGGATTCCTTACCGTCATCAGGAACTTTTAGAATTTAAATTATTTTAATGGCACTTACGTTGGATAATAAGTTATTATCCTATTTAATCAAAGTATTGTACTAGGTACTAATCATGTCGGGAATAAAAATAGTTATGGGGGTGGGGTGGCATATAAAAGGCAATGATGGCTCTCCACACAGATTATAGTGCTAGCATTATTAAAAATCATGCGTTTTTCGCCAATTTTTTCATCGACTGTAAGTTTTCCTGTACATTTCTGTACTTCCAACACCACTGGTACGTTCATGATTTTATCTGCACTAAATTTAGGGAGGTATTTTTTCAACAACATTTCAACAAGTAGTTCTTATAATTTATTTGTATATCTTTAACTAGGTGACCCGTACGGCGTTGCCCGTGGTGGTTGGTATTTTCAGTCTTTTTAACGTAATTGTATTCTTTTTAAGTGTTCAGTCAGGGAGTGGTATTTGGCTTATATATATATAGATCATAAATAATAAAAGATCTGAAATTATTATTTTAGTAACTTTGATCCCCCCAAACTCCTCCTAAAATTTCGAAATTTTTCATACCCTTTCTTAGTGAGCACCTATCGCCCTAGAGGAAGCTACATACCAAAGTTCATTCCAATCCGTTCGGTAGTTTTGATGAAATCGTGATTTAATAACTTTGATCCCCTCAAACCCCTCCTAAAATTTAGAATTTTTTGAAACCCTTTCTTAGCGAGCGCCTATGGCCCTAGAGGAAGCTACATACCAAATTTCATTCCAATCTGTTTGGTAATTTTGGAGAAATCGTGATTTAGTAATTTTTACCCCCCAAACCCCCCTAAAATTTCCAATTTTTTAAAACCCTTTCTTAGTAAGCACCTATGGCCCTAGAGGAAGCTACATACCAAATTTCATTCCAATCCGTTCGGTAGTTTTGAAGAAATAGTTTTTTAATAGCTTTGATCCCCCCAAACCCCCTCTAAAATTTCGAATTTTTTCAAACTCTTTCTTAGTGAGCACCTATGGCCCTAGAGGAAGCTATATACCAAATTTCATTTCAAACCGTTCGGTAGTTTTTGAGAAATCGTGATGAGTGAGTCAGTCAGTGAGTGAGTGAGTGGTATTTCGCTTATATATATATATAGATTAAAGCCCTTTTGAAATATAAAACACTTGACTGTATCTTGAACAATTTATTTTTTGGGTTGGAACTTCCCCAAATTTTACAGGAAGCTTTTTGTAAATTATGATCATTAGTATATATGCAGGTTAGTCGAGGTTTTTAATACGTTCTGGAGAAACTTGACTTTAGCAGCAAGATCAACTATTAGTTCTAGATATTCTGTTGGGTAACTTATACAGAAGTTGTTTTAAAAGAGCAATGTTTCATAATTGATTCGCTCGAGCGCTAGAAAATGAGTAAATTAATTTTAAACTTTGTTAATTTACCTACAACTTTATACACAACATTTTCTAAAACGAATATCTTACGGATTAGTACTTTCGAAATATCCATTACTGGCGTTAAAATATTTGGACGAATTGGTCGATAATATTTAAATATCACTTTACGGATTAAAAGAAGAAACTGTACAACTTGTATCATTTCTCTACAATTTAAGAAGAGCAATTTTGTTTCATAACTTATTCTGTTTTAGGACTAAATACATAAAATAAGGTTTTACTTTATTAATTTCCCTCTAAAAATTCTCAAAATACTTACATTTTCCAAATAATATTCTTTTCAGGTTTTAAACCAATTAATCAGCTGTGACGATTAAAATAATGTTAATCGTCGGATCTGTAAATTACGTTTTTTTCAATCATGCGCAAATCTATACTAATTTATACTAATATTATAAAGAGGTAAAGTTTGTTTGTTTGTTTGTTTGTTTGTATGTAGGGAGTAATCTCTGGCGCTACTGAACCGATTGAAAAAATAGTATTATTAATAAAAAGCTACACTATCCCTGAGTAACATAGGCTATAATTCATTTCGGTAAAAACCTTTTTTTATTTTAATATTTGTAAATTTAGTCGGAAAAAATCTTAGGTTAGGCCTGGAATGATAAACCAACACATGTATTTACATTTATTACCATAGCAACCAATTGAATAAAATAACAGATAATATAGATGTTTGCTTCAATATTTCCAATAACAGCTGATTTCAAAATTTGAAGCAATTATTTTTGTATTTCTATCTTATAGGTTAGGGTTTTAAAGTATAGACCTGAGCTTTGCTGGTTCTTTTAACTATCATTAACTGCTGTTATAAAAGATAATAAAAAATAATTTGGTTTGAACATTTAACATTATTTACCATCTTAGTTTTTAGGTAATTATTAATATTACACCTTTATTATAAATAAAACATAACATATGTTTTTAGAAGGTTCCGTTGGGGGTTGGCGTGCGGAGCACGCAGGGGTCTCCCCTAGTTTATTATAAAGAGGTAAAGTTTGTTTTTTTGTTTGTTTGTTTGTTTGTTTGTATGTAGGGGGTAATCTTTGACATTACTGAACCGATTGAAAAAATAGTTTTACTAATAAAAAGCTACACTATCCTTGAGTAACATAGGCTTGTGTAAAGGAATTCATGTCGATAAAACCTTTTTTTTATTTCAATATTTGTAAATTTAGTCGGAAGAAATTCTTAGGTTAGGCCTAGAATGATAAACCAACACATGTATTTACATGCATTACCATAGCAACTAATTGAATAAAATAACAGATAATGTAGCTGTTTGCTCTAATATTTTTGTTAACAGCTGATTTCAAAATTTGAAGCAATTATTTTTCTATTTCTAACTTTTAGGTTAGGGTTTTAAAGTTTAGACCTGAGCCTTGCAGATTCTTTTAACCATTATTATAACTGCTGTTATAAAAATATAAGAAATAATTTTATTTGAACATTTAACATTATTTACCATCTTAGTTTTGAGGTTATTATTAATCCTACACCTTTTTTATATATAAAACATATCATATGTTTTCAGAAGGTTCCATTGGAGTTGGCGTGTGGAGTTTAAAATAAAATTAGTAAATAGGAAACAAAATCAGAATAAATTACCACTACAACCTAAAACGGGTTAATTTATTATCAGTAATTTTAGTGACATTAATTTTCAAATAATATAGTTATTTATTAAAATTACTTAACAGTTTATGTTCGTTGTATATTAAAGATCTCCTCGCATAAAAGGATTTACTAATACAATTATTGCGAGTTTTTTCCTTAATCCAGTAATACTTTAAACATTGTAATAATGCAGAAACTTGTTTTATGTTTCTTCCGTCTAAACACAGTAATTTAATACAATTTACGATTAGTATTGACTTTTTATATTTTGCACAAAGAAAGTATTGCAACAAAGTCGTTTGTAGGAAAGCAAAGGACTGCAACGTATTCAGTAAAACGAATTGTGCAACCGAGCGCGGCTACAGTCGCAATAATACTGCAGTTTATCACGTGTAAATAGGGAATTATAATTAAATTAGAATCTTACTTAATTTGGACGTTGTTAGTGGATTTCGTCCTGACAAGATGGAAATCCTTAATCCAGGACCTGTTCAGAGGAAGGGATTCCTGAATCCAGGTCATTTATAACAGCCGAGCTTAGCGAGTGGTCTTTGGGTTTAATGCATTTCCATTTACCTTATAATTACTCTGTTTAAGTGTCAAATAAACTTAGTGCATAATTCTGTTGCCAAGCATTTCTTAGAAGATATGTATTATAATAGCGGAGAGGAATATATTTTGTGTTGATAAGTAGCTTGAAATATAAAAAGGATTATTGAAGTGTAAACTTATAGGGGCACCTCGTCCAAATAATTTTGCGGGCGGTGAATCGGATTTTACCGTCACACATTTTTCCGTCGCGCTGTACTATATACATTACACATGTGTATATAGCAGAGTATATAGTTTACTTGGTAATACCTCGGAAATGTACATTGTGCTTCCTCCTTTTGTAAGTTGTGTTAAAATAGTTTACTTGGTAATACCTCTGAAATGGGCATTGTGCTTCCTCATTTCGTAAGTTGTGTTAAAATAGTTTAATTGTTAATACCTCTGAAATGGATATTGCGCTTCCTAATTTTGTAAGTTGTTTTAAAATGATAAAATTTTGTGCATTTTGCAATATTGTTTTATGCAGGATTTGTTTAGCAACCAAAGTATTTCCATAATATATTTTATATTTATCAGCATGTCGCCTTAGAAGTTTACACTTCTTCCGTGAAGCAAACCTGGATTCTTAGTTTTTAAGGCCAATTTGTTCTGCACAAATTTTACTTAAATCCAGCCTACTATTTATTTATTTATTCTCACTAATTATGTAGTTTCGTGTTATAATGTCACCAATGTCACTAATATTAAATTGGTGAGGTGTAATCAAAAATCATAAATCACAGTAATATTTAAAAAGACAAGATTGGTTGTTTCCTTAAAATTATTTAGTCTCTACAGTAGTCTTAGTTAGGTCAAAATACGTACTTTTAAATGCACTAAGCATTGGTAAGAAACAATTATTTGCATTTCTAACATTTAGGTTAGGTTTTTGTAAAGAGGGGCGGCCATCTGTTGGACGTAAAAACAACACAAACTATACTGAATACTGTATAGAAAAGGGAGTGCCATAATAAATAACTATTAAATATATTTAGTATTGTTAGAGCAATCATCTGGTTGCTCAAATATTTCCAGTAACGGCTGATTTCAAAATTTGAAACAATTATTTCTATGTTTTAACTCTTAAGTAGAGTTTTGTTTAAGTGTACATCTGAGCATTGATGATTTTTTTAACCTTTATTATAACTGGTGGTATAAAATATACGAAATAATTTGATTCGGACATTTAACATTATTTACCATCTTAGCTTTGAGATTCTTATTAATCCTAACCTTTTTTGTAAAGAAAACATAACATATGTTTATAGAAGGGCCTAACTTAGTTGGCGTGCGGAGCACGCAGGGTCTCCCCTAGTAACATAATAAAATATTAAGAAATAAAATGCTGACGTTCTTGTATATTACATTTATATATAAATAGTAGTAACCCCACACATCAACGATATGTACCTCTGAAGGTTACCTCCACTTACACAATCTTCCCTTTATCAAAACTCCCTTGAATGTAAATTTCGTCACCCTGTCGACAAACTATAACCTCTTGTTTAGGTGTTCATTAAAATTTGCTTCGTCCTCAAGAGTGGCGAGGCGGAGTGTGGTAGGGAGAACAAAAGATGCGGGTGGAGACGGAAGTGGCTCACACCGGAGCCGAAGTGAGCTTCCTCTGTTGTAATTGGAGACGGTGTAACAATACCGGTGCACGAACATACTCTTGAGAAGTTTGCCCCCCCCCCCCCCCCCTAGTCTTTAAGGGTCCTTTAGTGTAGTCATCAATAAATATGCAAGCGTAGCGAAAGTAATTAATAATGGATTCATGGAATATCACGTAAAGACCGAGGCCTACTGGATTAATTGTCGATTTAATATATTTGTTGTTATAAATTGGGGAAACGCATTTAACTGTAAACTAGGTGTAACTGCCTGCTAGCTTCGTTCGCACAATTGTAAGCAAGTTAGTTCATCATAGCTTATACCTAAGGTAAAGTGTTACATGGCGAATAAATGAAAGAGTGTGGATAATCTATTTCAAAGGAAACCTCAATCACGTAAAGTTTCTGTTTGCTAATTTCAAGGGTTTCTCTCAACATGTTCAACGTTAGTTGACTTCAACGGCAAATGAGAAAAATCAGTTTTTCTGGTTTCAAACACGTTTTTCCAATACAATGACAGTTTTCAAATTTTACGCAGATCTACATAAACTTGCTGTGTAATAACTCAAACCCGTATTTTTAAAACGAACATTTAAGTAGTTTTAAAATGGTCTAGCTTTTTTACTTCCTCCCCTCTATACATACGTATATGGAGAAAGTATTGTTTTCGTCCAAATTTTCGAATTTGAATTATTAGTAGAATAATCTGTTTTGGTGCTCCCTGAGCCCCCAAAAATTGTTTAGTGGAATTATCTGTGTTTTTGCTCCCTGAACCCCAAAATATTTTTAGTGTAATTATTTGTTTTTGTGCTCTCTGAACCCAAAAAAGGTTTTTTTTGGTGATGTCTGTCCGTGTCTCTTAGGATGTGTACAGAGCTGTGGAGACCATACTAACGGTCCGTTTGGAAATTTGGTATGTAGGTGTAGTTCTGGAATATCTCAAGGCCTGTTTTTAAATTTAAAAAAAAAATTTTAAGGGGTTTTACCTCCAAAAATTTCCAAAAAACGAGAAAAATTTCTCAAAAACGGCTCTAACGATTTTGTTAAAATTTGGCTTATTTGTAGCCCTTAATGTACCCTACCGTATGCAAAAAAACCGCAATAATAATCCGAATTCTAAAAATTCTCGTTTAGGTAATCATAATAACTGATTTTTTATGGTTTTGGCCAAAAAAGGGGGTTGTATTTCAAAAATTTTCAAAACCTTTTCGTGCATCTATACAGGGCTAATCGACGTGTTTGGTGCAAATTTGTTTGAAATCGATTAAAGAGTTTTAATAATAATAATAATAATATTATAATATAATAATATAATATGGATGTGTATTGTGTATTACATGCATCTAATATTTTCCATGGTATGTCCTACTTTTGTAATTCTAAATAACCACCTCCTATGCTACTCTTGGGAAGGTATAAAGTTTCAACTGGGAGAAAGTATGTGGCAGTTATCTGGTACCGTTTATTTACTTTGTTGCCTATTGTTGTTGCTTAGGAGCTGAATTTTTGTTGATTTAAGTTTATGACTTTTTTATTTTATTAGACCTCTATATCTTTCGTTTGATGTTACACTGATCTTTGTTTTTGTGCAGTCTATACTAATATTATAAAGAGGTAAAGTTTGTTTGTTTATTTCTTTCTTTCTTTGTACGTAGGGGGTAATCTCTGGAACTAATGAACCGATTGATAAAACAGTTTTACTAATAAAAAGCTTCACTATCCCTGAGTAACATAGGCTATAATTAATTTGGATTTTTTATTTAAATATTTTGTAAATTTAGTCGGAAAAAATGTCTTAGGCTTTTCCTAGACTGATGAATTACCATACCAACAGCTGTTTGATCTAATATTTTGACTAACACCTGATTTCACACTATGAAGTAACTGTTTGTATCTCTAAATTGTAGGTTATGTTTTTATTAAAGTGTAGACCTAGCCTTGCTGGTTCTTTTAACCTTTATTATAACTGCCGTTATAAAATTTCATTTTAACATTTAACTTTACCATCTTAGCTTTGGGGTTATTATTAATAATATTATAAAGAGGCAAAATTTGTTCCTTTATTTGTTTGTATGTAGGGGGTAATCTCTGGAACTACTGAACCGATTGGAAAAATAGTTTTACTAATAAGAAGCTACACTATCCTTGAGCAACATAGACTAAGGGTTAAAACAACCCCTAAAACAATAATTATTGATCTTTATACTTTCCTTAAAGCTAGAGAGCTGAAATTTTGTACATTTATTTCTTACAAGATACATAGAAAAGTAAACTAGATTTGCATTTTGTAGCGTACTGCTAAATGGTGAAAATATGATAACAAACCCTAAAACAATTAACATTAATTGTTATATTTTCCTTAAAGTTAGTGAGCTGAAAATTTGTACATTTATTTCTTACAACATGCATAAGAAAAGTATCATAGATTGACATTTTGTCGCGTGCTGCTAAGTTGTGAAAATGTAGTAAAAATGTTGATTGTTATACTTTCCTTAAAGCTAGAGAATAAACCCTTAATAAATTAAGGAATTTAAAAATTAGAAACCACTATGTTACTTACTAATTAAAATAAATAAGACATATTAGAATTTAATAGTAGTGCCTATTTATATAAAATAACCTGTTTGCGTTTGTTTCGACGCGAGTCATTGCGGGTGTTGGCGAGCGAAGCGAGCAGGGACGGAGCCCTCACTTCTATGTTCTATCCAAAAACGAATAATTGTACTCCACTGCATCAGAGCCTTAATGAACCGACCCATATTGTCACTATTCCATCGTTGGTAGCATTCAATCCGACCTATATCATTTAACTTTATCGCTTATACAATAATTAAATCCCATATTTTTACGTCGTCGACAAGTAAAAGCTTGCAGTTTATATGGAACTACTAATTGCATGTGTTTAGGCGAGGGTGGCTCCGTCCCGGAAATGAGACAAACAATAACCCTTTATCCATCCGGAAGTGCCCCTCTAATCCTGTTGGTTAATATCCGGTGTCTGTACATACCGCGTCCAGAATGTTGGGGACACATTTCAATATCCATGACACCGATGTGCGTTGATTTTGTTTAGAGTAGATTAAACCGTATTACGTTCGGACCATGAATGCCCGCCCTAAAGTGATTTGTAACTTTGAGGGCACGTGCTTGTTTACAAATCTGGGTATGAAAAACCACATCAAACGGTCACGAAGGGGACGAACTTTGCTATTTTAATACAATAGGCTAATGTAACATGACTTTCTGAATCTCGTCTGGTACACAAAAACAGAAAACTAAAATGGTTTTATGTTATAAATTGAGTAGAACAGTGCGTGCATCCTTTTGTAGCTCGTCTGCTCGATTAATTAAATATGGGCTATATTGAGTGACAATAAAGCTCACCTGATAATCACATACTCATGATTATGTTTGTTAATTTTCGAACTTATTATTTTTGTCAATACAGGGTGTCCCATAAATAAACAGCCAAACATCGGGAAATGGTTCTGTAGCTAAAAATAAGAAAAATATTTTGTACAAACATAGGCCAGAAGACGCTTCGTTTTCCCGATATCCGCCATTTTGTTTTTTTACAAAATAATTCATATCTAGAGAACGATTTGACTGATTTTACTTCAAACGTGGCATGAAGTTAAACCTAAAAATGATCTATCTCAAGAAAAATAATCGATTCTATCAAATCATGCGTTTAATAATGTCGGCTGTTTCAAAATTTCAAACCTAAATTACTCAAAAAACGTATATTTTAACAAAAAAATGTCAATACACCTTTTTTGTCGCCCTTTAAATTCCTTATGGGATGGTGTAATTGTCAAAACAATCAAATGAAGGATAATATTTAAGTTATGTGTAATCATTGGTATGTTCAACCCGGCATCCTATACCAACACAGTACTGCTGCAATACTGCAATATTAAATACTACAATATTGTATGCACATTTGCTGTCATTATCTTTAACTTAACTAATAACCTTCATCCGATTGTTTTCACAGTTACACCATCCGATAAGGAATCAAAAAGGCTACACAACAAGTGTGTTGGCATTTTTTGTTAAATTTTACTGTTTTTTAGTAATTTAGGTTTGAAATTTTGAAACAGCCGTCATTTTGAAACGCATGATTGAATAGAATCGATTATTTTTCTGGAGATAGATCATTGTTAGGTTAAACTAAATGCCAAGTTTGAACTCTATCAGTCAGACCATTCTCTAGATATAAATTATTTTGTAAAAAAAAACAAAAATGCGGATATCTGGAAAACGAAGCGTTTTTGAGCCTATTTTATGTAAATCTTTTTTCTTATTTTTAACTATAGAACCATTTCCCGAAATTTGGCTGTTTACTTATGAGACTCCCTGTATACAGGGTGTATCAGGAAGAAACGGAAAAAATTGCAGGACGTGTTCTACTGGTGAAAATAATGAAAAAAGTTCCTATAAACATAGGTCCGCAAACGCTTGGTTTTCCATATATCCGCCATTTTGTTTTTTGTACAAAATAATTCATATCTAGAGAACGGTTTTACTGATTGAGTTCAAACTTGGTATGAAGTTTAACCTGACAATGATATACCTCAAGAAAAATAAACGATTAAATCCAATCATGCGTTTCAAAATGGCGGCTGTTTGAAAATTACAAACCTAAATTACTCTAAAACCGTACATTTTAACGAAAAATGTCAAGATACCTTTTTTGTAACCCTTTTGATTCCCTATCGGATGGTGTAACTGTCAAAACAATCGGATGAAGGATAACAGTTAAGTTATGTGTTCTAATTGGTTTGTTCAACTCGGCATCCTATACAAACACAGTAAATACTACAATATTGTATGGACATTTGTTGTCATTACCTTTTAACTTAGCTATTATCCTTCATCCGATTGTTTTGACAGTTACACCATCCGATAGGGAATCAAAAGGGCTACAAAAAAGGTGTCTTGACATTTTTCGTTAAAATGTACGGTTTTGGAGTAGTTTATGTTTGAAATTTTCAAACAGCCGCCATTTTAAAACGCATGATTGGATTTAATCGTTTATTTTTTTCGAAGTATATCATTGACAGCTTAAACTTCATGCCAAGTTTGAACTCAATCAATAAAACCGTTCTCTAGATATGAATTATTTTGTACAAAAAACAAAATGGCGGATATCTGGAAAACGAAGCGTTTTCGGACCTATGTTTATAGGAACATTTTCATTATTTTCACCAGTAGAACACGTCCTGCAATTCTTTCCGTTTCTTCCTGATACAGCCTGTATATTTGTACTTCAATTGATCTTCGTACATTAAGTTTATTTCCAATATTGTATGATTAATCTTTGCATATTTATTTTTAATTTTATTAATTATAATTATATAAAACAGTTTATTCACGATTGTATTATTTGTCATACTCAATTGACAAACATATTTAAAGAATACAAAATCAAAAACATCTGATTGATTTTGTTTGTGACCGCGCATGCGATTCGGGAATTTTCCAGACTCAAACGAGACAGGGACGAGTTTTCTCTGACAAGATCGGTAGACTGAAGCAACATTTACATAATGGAACTCAATACCGTTTTGAAACAAAGTTGTATAATTTTTCACTAACGAATACAGTTGTGGAAAACTGAAATGTATATAACATTGTTACAGAACAATGTTTTAAAACATTTTTTAATGGAATCCATTAGGTTCGCGAATTAAAAAGTAGGCTACATAACTTGGTAATAAATCTGTTATAAAACATTGTTACCAACCAGTGTCGGTAAAGATAAGAGGATATTACAAAACAATGTTTTAAAACATTCTTACAGGCGATTTGTAAGCGTCATAAGTGGATCTATAACATTTATTTCAGCGTCAATGGTCGATAATGCTCCCCATGTATTTCAAATAGTTTTGCTACTGCTCGTTTAGGCTCAACGTAACTTTTCGAAATGGAAACAAAGAACAAGTTGATCCGCTTATCTATCTATAGCCTATATATAAAAGCTAAATCCACTGACTCACTGATCACGATTTCTCAAAAACTACTGAACGGATTGGAACGAAATTTGGTATGTAGCTTCCTCTAGGGCCATAGGTGCTTACTAAGAAAGGTTTTTTAAAACATTCGACATTTTAGGGGGGGTTTAGGATTTGTCAAAGTTACTAAAGCACGATGTCTCCAAAACTACCGAATGGATTGGAATGAAACTTGGTATGTAACTTCATTTAGGGCTATAGGTGCTCGCTAAGAAAGGGTTTAAAAAATTAGAAATTTTAGGGGGGTTTGGGGGTCAAAGTTACTAAAAAAATCACCAAACGGATTGGAATGAAATTTAGTACGTAGCTTCCTCTAGGGCCCTAGGTGCTCGGTAAGAAAGGTTTTAAAAAAAATCGAAATTTTAGGGGAAAAAGTTACTAAATCACGATTTCTCCAAAACTACCAAACGGATTGGAATGAAACTTGGTACATGTAGCTTCCTCTAGGGCCATAGGTGCTCGCTAAGAAAGGTTTTCAAAACATTCGA
>JAGFPH010000098.1:236426-247202 GCA_018207615.1 Philaenus spumarius
TGAGCGCTTGTTACATAAGCATTCAACAAAGGCCAATCGCAATGCAGATGGTAAGTATTTTTAGACATTTTTATTTTTTATTTTACTCCATATTTAGGCTATATTATTTAAATTTAAAACTACTGTAAATATTGGTTATAAGTCAGTTCCACTACTCGTAAGTTTTATGTAAACAGTAAAAATGGGCTGAATTTTCTCCATTGCTAGTGCCCTTCTTATAGTAGGTACTGTATATGTGTATTCATTGCCGAGGCGGGGGTTCTCGGTGTTGTGCACTTTTTTCGCCTGCCAAATTTTGTTTCCCCAAGTTTTGTCTCACCCTCGTCAAACATCAACCTGGTGGGCTGTGCGCTTTTTTAGCGTATTCCTCAATTTATAAGATTAGGATATTTACGAGTAGTATGTGTAGTATTGATTATTTTCATTTTATTGCATTATGTTTCAGTTTATTGCATTCGTTTTTTTTTAATTCTATTAATGTATTTGTAAATTTGTAAATATTCTGTGAAAACAATTGTGATGCAATTGTGGAACCAAATACATTTCAATTTCATTTCATACACCAATTTAAATAATATATAGATTGTGCAAAACACTTTTTGACCATTTAAAATACTTAGCTTAGCAGATGAACTATTTTCAGTTTTGGTGTAATAAACAGTTTTTTTTTTTTACTGCAATACCCCTAAACTGACACTTACGAAGTTAGTGACGCTTCTATCATTTGCTGAAACCATACTTTGAAATAATCTATTCTTCAATTTGTAGGTTGGATTTTTGTTGTGAAAACTTTTATAGGGCGCCGCGTCCAAAAAATGTAGTGGGCGGTGAAACGGATTTTACCCGTTACCGTCACGCTCTACAATAGATAGGACACATGTGTGTATATATAAGCTGTGTTAAAATAGTAGTATACTTGGTAATACCTCGGAAATGGACATTGTGCTTCCTCATTTCGTAAGTTGTGTTATTTTTATCTTGTCACATTTAAAATTGACATCTAAAAACTTTTAAATAACATAAACAAGATTGTTTATATCCATGATAGTTTTTATTTCTGTCGGCAGTCCCACGACCGCTTTCTTTTTTTTTATAATTTAATTTGGAATTATAACTAACCATCTTAGTTATATTCATAATAAATACTGCGTACAAATAAAAATTATAAAATAAGTGTGTTAAGGGAGGTTTACCCCTGACTATACACACTTTTTATATGACTTTTTAATTTGATCCTTCTAATATTTTACTCAATTATTGTAACAGAACACGCATTTATGTATTCACAAACAATGTTCATCCTTGTAATTCTGTTTGACAGGACAGGACGCACACTTTTATCTTCCTAATTGCTCCAAAACGAGGTTAACAAATCAAATCCGACCACGCCCAAGTCTTGATGTAAGATTGACGTCTTCGGTTGTACTTCCGTAGAGAGCAAAGGTAACGCCCGCCACTACGTCATGCTTCGACTGCGATGTACAATGGAGCGGCCGGGTGGAGTTCACGCTGCGCTGTGCTGTGGCTACCGACCAACAAAACGCTACAATATGTGTTTCCGTTGCCAGTCACATCTGTATATTTAAACCGCGTAGGCAATGAGAGGAATTTTAAAATATCGCTACAGCACATTGTACTTAACCTTAAAATATTATCTGGGCTAGGTTTCACATTGAATTCTTCAAGCTAATCAGCTGTTATAAATGTGTATTACTATCCTAAACAATAAATAGTTTCTCTCGTCAATCCTATTACGTACCAACAGCAACTGTTTACCTGGATTCTAACCTAAAAGTGATTTATACTGTCATAATTACGAACATTGCAAATTTGAATTACATTTATGTCTATCCAATCATAATATAGATAACCATCATATTGTAGGTGTTGGATGTCTGGAAATTTAACATTTAAGCTCTAAAACTGGTAATAATGTGTTAAATTAGATCTGTGGTTAGTTTATATACGTTAGAAAAACTGGTTAGGTTAGTATTATTGAAAACGTAATCAGCTGTTATATGTTTGGTGATTATTGTTGTCAGCTGATTGTTTGTGTACTTAATAAAGTATCATGCGATTTTAAAATGATAGCTATTTTATACGACCGTGTAAGCCAATGGGAAATATAGATTTGTAATTAACTAATGAATGAATCAAAACAATCTACGTTACAAGTATCGAAACTGCTTCTTTACATCATCCGAAGGGATTTTTTGAACAACGAGGCGAAGCCGAGTTGCATAATCCCCTGAGTGATGTAAATAAGCAGTTATCACGTGTACCGTACACTGTCAATTTACGTAACCCCATTTTTAGAATATGGAAAGAACAAATTTACTTTTGTTAGTAGAATTCAGAAGTCTGTGAATCATTGTTATTCAAATAATACAGTTTTGTTTAGTAGTAATTAAATGAATCTGCTTTAAAAAACAATCAGCTGATCTAAGCGTTTCAAACAAGCAGCTGTTTGAAGCGTGACGTAACCGTAACTTATGGACTCTGTAAATCACTAGAGATGTAAAGTAGATCAGTAAATTACTTCTGGGATGGCGGTTTAATACAAGGGGTTGGGTAAAAATATATTCGTCCACCGTTTTGCTATAAGCGATACCTTCCTGATAAATTTTATCTTTCTAAGCAAACAAAAGGTAATTGTAGATCTGCGTCCACAGTCAATATCATCAAAGTGTAGGCAATAATTTACATGTCCAATTAAGTTTGACTGTTATAATTTGTCCTTTAGTTTTGACAATTTTACCAATTGATACAAAATTAAACAGGCTGAAAATATAGTCTTGACTTATGAAACGTTACTGTTTTTGAGTTATTTCCATTAACGTGTTTAAATGGCGCTATTTTTAAACGGATTATTGGAACACGTTAAACCTTTACATTGACGAATAATGTGCAAATCTGTCTAAAAAGTTCAGTGAATGGTCTAATGTATTGGTATTCAACGCTTGAAACAGCGCGCGATCATGCGTACGCGAACATGAACATGTCTGGACCTGCCATCTGTTGCGCGAGGCTTTTGCACATTGCAGTACTTTTACAGTCATTGCACGCAACAGAGTGTTCCGAGTAGTGAGCGTCGAAAAGCCACGGAGCAACGACACAACATGAAGCTCTGCTTCTAATTGGATAAAACGGCGACAGAAACCCATGAGATGTTGGTGCAAGTGTACTGGCAGGAAATGTGTGTACGATTGGTTTGCACACTTTCGAGCTGGCAAAGAATCGGTGGAGAACGAACCGATTCGAGACGACCATCCACAAGCAGGACGCCGAAAACATTGAACGTGTGCCAGCGATGCTAACAAAAGATCGGCGCTGCGATTAATAGCAGAAGAAGTGGGTATTAGCATTGTATTTGGATAATCTAATAGAACTCCGATCCAATGCAATATTTTGTTCCACTGGAAATTCGACTTTTTTGGCGCTATCTATTGGGGAAACGAAGGAAGCTGGTTGGAAACACCAATGCTTACAATGCTTTTTCCCTAGCGCTTCCTCGCGGCGCGATCATGTACTATTTTCGCGAACACCTTTTTTCCGGCACACAACCCCCGTATGGATGCAAGATCTATTTATTATTCATGATCTATGGTATTAGCAAAGACACTGTTTGGGCGATTGTCCATGAAGAATTTTGTCAAACGCAAGATTTGTTCACGATTTGTGCCGCAAATCATAACAGATGATCAAAAAGCAATACGTTCTGAGGCCAGTTTCGATTTCATCGATATGTGTGACCATGAATCGATTTTTCTGGGATCCATTGTCACAGGAGATGAGACTTGGTGTTACCGGAACGACCCCTAAACAAAAAGACAATCAATCAAATGACGGTCACCTTCTTCCCCGCGACAACCAAAAAGCCACGTGGAAAAATTCAAAGTGAACTCCATGTTGATCAAATATTTTGACAAAAAAGGAATTCGTTTCTGCTGGCCAAACGGTGAATGCCGCATTCTAACTTGGAGGTTCTCAAACGTTTGTTGCAGCGTATCCGGCGTTTTAGGCCACAAATGTTCCAGACTTTAAATTGGATGTTACTGCATGATAATGCACCATCGCATACCAGCATCATTGTACGCTAATTTTTGACTCGGCGTGGCGTGACAGTTTTGCAACACCCGCCGTACTCTCCAGATCTAGGGCCTGCTGATTTTTTGTTTTGTTTTCATGTCTTAAAGGGATCACGATTTACCGACGTCGAAGAGATTCATAACCAAGTGACGACAATTCTGGAAACGATTCTACATGAAGACTTCTCCAACATCTTTGAGGCGCTATACGAAGTGCTTTGTGTCAGGTGGAGGGTATTTTGAAATAATTTCTAATGCACATCCTGTTTTTGGTTTTTATCATACCGTTCACCGAACTTTTTAGACAGACCTCGTATCTCCGCGAATTACAGAAGCATTCTGTGTCGTAGTCTATATTGGTAAAATTTCATACAAAATACCTTGTAGAAAATTAAAATGGAAACTCCTTGTTTCAATTAAGTGGTTTTTTTATTTTTATTAAAATGAAAATAGTATTTTGTCTCAAGAGATTGCAATCAGAAGAAATTAGTTTCGAAAATAATATAACACACCTTATTTTCGTAATTTGGTATAATTTAACCAAATGAAAGTCGTTTAATGCTTTAAAGCTGAATGCGTATCTCCTCCTCGTGCTTCCCATTATTTAAATATTCACTGAAAGTTCAGTCTTGTAAAGTTTACTGTTTTAGTTTTTAACTTTTTTGTTTCAAAGATTCCAGTATTCATACAATTTGACGAAGTCAGTAATATACGTGTGAAATTTCATAATGTTTTTGACCAGTCACAATTTCAACAGATTTCCACGAACATTAACCTCTGCTCTTCACCGATGGAAACCAAGTTTCCTGCTTCACAAATTTCTATCAGTCTATAATTTACCAGCACAGTGGTTCAGTAATGCTTATTATTATAGTAATGAAAGCGATAAATAACTCATAACGACAGCACTACCTTTGGAAGTGTCAGCGGAGGGAGGGAGAGGGTGACGGGGGAAAGATTAAGCCTTTTGCTTTCATATCACTTGCTTGAAATAACAACCTTTAGTAAGGTGATGTCTTCTAATCCAGCCTTCTGTTGTGACAAATTTCATCGGAACATGGTATGTAAATTTATTATCTCCTTTAATTTGTCGCGACAATTTGTCGGATTATAACGACATCTACTGACGTAGGCCTACCTTTCTGAAGTAAGGACTCTGCAGCAGCTCCGCCACTTTGGATAAGAATAATCTTAGAATTAAAAAGAATAAGTTTTCAATTGTGTTGTTACAAGTGACTTATTATGTTTAGCTCATTCGAAAGATTCGTCATTGTGAAAAAATCGCCGTATTGTCCATGGTGGTAAATATAATTACTCTAATGTGATTTTTAGTGTTCAGTACCTTAAAAGAAAATTGAAATCTTTTTAATAAATATTGTATTCAAAATTTATTTGTAAATAATTAAATCGTTTTGGGTTATAAATGATTTATTGTTCACATATTTATATTTACATAATACACACAAGTTCTTTTTTCTCGGGTTTCTGGTTCTAAGCTCAATACTTCATTTAAAATTGCTTTATAGGCCTAGGCCTAACCTAAATAGAAGTAAGTTTATTTTATTTAAATTTAGCTTATAAGTTACTCACAAAATATAACACTTTTCTACCTTATATTTTTTCTTATTCTAGGCTTAGTTCAAATTATGTAACCAGCCATATTAGTCTTCAATTATATACTCATTCCTCCTTCAATTCATTGTAATGTTATTATTATGTCTCTATTAATTTTTTTTCTATAAAATACAATTTACAATAGCTATTCCAAATTATATTTTCTTTTCTTGCCCACCTTTCTTTATTTATTTTTTTAACAAAACCCTTCCATCATTTTTGTTACCACTTTTTCTTCTTTTACATATCTATCAGCTGATCCATTTTTATTATTCAGTAGTACCTACTATACTATTCTACAAGCACTTCCTTTTATATTATATCCTTCTCATATTATAAGCCTAATATTATATACCAAATTGGCTTTGTTACAGTATACATTCCAGTAACTAAAATAAGCAAAACTAAAATAAGTATGTTTTACTACAAACTTTGGTTCTTATTATCTTATTGTTCGTAAAATTATGGGTAATATATTTTGTTTAGTTGTAGCTATATACAGTGATACTGTATTTGGAGCCTCCATCAACTTTTTTTGTTTGGTCAATTCATTTCCACCTAGGTTATTGATTAGGTGGCAAGTTTGAATTAAAATATTCACTATACAATAATAAAACATAAAAAAATACAACCTTATCTAGTATTTTAAAAATAAATTATTATAATATATTGAAAATGGTAAACTTATTATTTCTGTTAATTTACAAATTCCTCAGTCCGTCGTATTGGTTCTATTTTCCATGCAAATAATGTTAAACATTCTTAAATATTAGTAAAATAAATCAGAGAAATGGCCTAAATTTCGAAAAGAAAAAATTAACACCTATTACTGTGGCATACAAAATATCACCGACAGATATTTTTAAGTTTACTTCCTTAAGGGGGCGCTTCCCTGCCCGCCATATTGAATCTGATTCCCATAAGAGCAATGCTACAGAATAAGTCATTTTTTTTCCGTTAATTCGTGGAATAAATTTAAAAATTTGGTTTCATTTTGAAGTACTGTCATATGCGGATGTTGATTGCCGAACACATTTTCAGAAACCGTTTTATTGTTTTCATAAACGTATGATATAAATAGCAAAAAATAGTGATCTTTATTAATTTTTTTCTCAGTTGCAAAAAGAGATATTGCAAAAATCCTTAGCAATCAACACCCACAATCTATTTTACTTTAAGAAAAAAAATACAGCTTTCGTTTTTTAACAAAAACAGCACAAAAATATGCTTAGTAGTGAAGGTATGTTTTGGTTATTTAACATTGAAATTGGTACCCAATATCGTAGTTTTGAATGTGGAGAGCTGAGCCTTAAATCGTAAAATATTAACGAACAATAAGTTTCACTGCAACGTAGCCGTTTTCGTTCTTCAAATGCAATCCGGGTAGTGAACAACTTGAACTGTATAGAAGCCGTACTTCCTCTCAACGACTTCCGGTTAGGGTTGACTCACAGTTCCAGCAATCAGCTGTTCTTTGTATCTTGTCTATGTGCATTTTGCCATATTATTTTCGCACTGGATAAGTGTATTGTAAGTATACTCTTGTTAAATGTTAAAGTAGGGAAATAAATTATTGCCCTTCTCTCTATACTAGCTGACCCGTACGGCGTTGCCCGTGGTGGTTGGTATTTTCAGTTTTTTAACGTAATTGTATTATTTTTAAGTGTTCAGTCAGTGAGTGGTATTTGGCTTTTATGTATATAGATCTTAAATAATTAAAGCACTATTGTCATAATAATAAAAGATCTGAAATTATAATTTTAGTAACTTTGATCCCCCCAAACCCCTCCTAAGATTTCGAATTTTTTCATACCCTTTCTTAGTGAACACCTATGGCCCTAGAGGAAGCTATATACCAAATTACATTCCAATCCGTTCGGTAGTTTTGAAGAAATAGTGATTTAATAAATTTGATCCCCCCAAACCCCCCTAAAATTTCGAATTTTTTGAAACCATTTCTTAGCGAGCGCCCATGGTTCTAGAGGAAGCTACATACCAAATTTCATTCCAATCCGTTCGGTAGTTTTGAAGAAGTCGGTTTTTAATAACTTTGATCCCCCCAAACCCCCCTAAAATGTAGAATTTTTTCAAACCCTTTTTTAGTGAACACTTATGGCCCTAGAGGAAGCTACATACCAAATTTCATTCTAATCCGTTCCGTAGTTTTGAAGAAATCATGATTTAATAACTTTGAACCTCCCAAACCCCCCCTAAAATTTCGAATTTTTTCAAACCCTTTTTTAGTGAGCAGCTATGGCCCTAGAGGAAGCTACATACCAAATTTCATTCCAATCCGTTCGGTAGTTTTTGAGAAATCGTGATGAGTGAGTCAGAGAGTGAGTGAGTGGTATTTCGCTTTTATATGTTGTATAGATAATATATATGTATATGCCTACATTATTTTTGTTGTCTATAAAATTGGTGAATGAATCAGTCTCTAAATCTTCTGTCTGTTTAAAGTAAGAGATGAAATTATTATGTACATTGACTGTTTTTAAAGTAGGATAATTAGTTATTGTGTATATTCGATGCATTTAAACTAGGGGAACGAATTTCTCTGTTTATCTTTGAAGAAATTAAATTATTTCTTTTAAAACTCTCAATCCTTTGTAGTCTATAAAATGTCGTAAACAACTTAAGGAAAGTGAAAAATAAATAAAATAATAAATAAACAAAAATGACCTAAAATCGTGGCATGTAGTTTTTTTTTTAATATTATTTATTTATTTTCTAGCTAACCAAAACAAACGAGGTAGAATATTAATTTTACGGTATAGTATTCGTGTTGCTTACGACAGATTAGCGAAAATATTTCAGTTATTAAACAACAACTTCGTAAGCAAATATAAAAAAAATTGTTGTGTGTTTATAACATTTAGAATGCAGCTCTGAAATATCTTCAGTATAAAATATAAAAGTCGAGGCAAAGATTGTGATAACTATGTCTTTGTTATATTTTACTCTCTGGCTTTTGCATAGTCTCTTGTGAATCTACAACAAAATTAAACTAGAAACGCGCATCTCAGGTAAAGTTCAACGGGAAGTTTTTCAATTATTGGATAAGTTACTTTCTCCGTCGTCGTTTTTACCTTTTAGAAAATAAGTTCGTGATGCTTGTTTTGTGCACGCTTTCATACTGTTCAAATTATCTACTTCAAAATTTGCACATGTTGGTGTTTAATAAAATGATTAAATAATTCGGCCACGCAGCTGAACCGCTGACGTGAGTTGAGCAAATTTCCAAAATTAAGTTTATAGGCCTATGTTTTAGGGCTTCAACCAACAATTTGGGAAATACGTCTGCTCACGACGGTGCTGAATAGCTGTAAAATGCTTCGTACGCCAATCCGCATATTGGGAGTGTCTTCAATATTCAAAGCATCGCGTGCTTCGCACGCCATTCCGAAAATTGGGAATATCTTAAACACACAAAGCATTGCGTGCTTCGCATGCCCACCCCCCTATTGGGAGTATCTTCAATACACAATGCATTGCGTGCTTCGCACCGCCAACCCTGCGGTAAAATCCACCACATGGCTTTGAACCGGGTACTTTTATGGTATTTTACGTTTTGATCGATTTTGGGGGAACCAAGCGAGCTATAAGGTCGCGTAAAAAAAACAAAATGTGCAGAATAACATCCTACATTTATAATTTTAGAAAACACTCTAAAAAAATTTCATTCTCGTAGTAAAAATGTAAAAAAATTGTTACTTCCTGTCAAAAAACGTACTTCCTGTTGTTGGATTTTTTTGGCTAACGAACTCGTCCGAGCGACGCAGATAACCAACATGTGTACCAAATTTGAACCAAATCGGACTTAAAATGCGGCCGCTAGAAAAAAAAAAAAAAAAAAAAAAAAATATATATGAACTTTAATGACCCCCCCAAAACGTGTTCTGGGGACCATGATCGGTGCTCATTTGCTACTCCCGACCTTGGGTCTCACCATAAGGGCCACTGCAATAGCTCATTTTTCCTATGGAAATTCGCTAATAACAACACGATATTCGTTCTTTCTTCAAGTGTGCCGTGGTGTATGTGTAACATCAGTTATGTAGCAGTTCAGCGTTCCTACAGATATCGGAGTGAATACTGGCACTGAGCCGGGGGGGGGGGTGGGGGGGGGGGAAGGACGTAAGTGGAGAAAAATAAAACATTTTCCCACACCGCTTTCTAATGTGACTCATCCTTCAAAGTGGATGTTTACCTCACCCTTAACTGCTATCCAAATTTCGTATTTCCTATGTTAGGAGCTGAAATTTTATTTTTTATATTTATTGCATAAATGAGTAGAAATTACTTTATTTTTTTTACATTTTTACGTAATAATCACTAATATTTTAAAACGGACGCACAAGTGCGTCCATAGCACAAAGGCTTAAAATTGGCGTGCGAAGCACGCAATGCACTGTGTATTGAAAATTCTCCCAACACGGGAGTTGGCGTGCGAAGCACGCAATGCACTGTGTCTTGAAAATATTCCCAATACTGAGCTTGGCGTGCAATAGTGTTAAACAGTGTTAAAATACGGTTCCGCTTCTCGTAGTGTCCACATGTGCGTCCTTAGCAGTGAACGACTTAAACAGAGATGTACCGGGTACTGATGTATTTAGTCAGGTTAGTAGCGCGGTGCCAGCATTCGCGCCGGTATCTGTACATAGGCTATACACAAAAAGAAAGCAGTCGCGGGACTGCTGACAGAAGTGAAAGCTGTATGAATATAAATCGTTGGTCATATTGGTTTAATCTGAAATTTTATTATTTTAAAACTACCAAGTAAGCTATTTTAACACAACTTACGAAATGAGGAAACACAATGTCCATTTCAGATGTATTACTAATTAAACTATACATTGCATTAACATTAACAGATTAAAACTGTTAATCTGTTACACCTGACAATCTGTTACACCCAACTCAAATAACTAAATTAGCAATGTGATCGTAGCATAAGTGGCCAAGGCGCTAGTATACAAATCCTGCATAAAACAAATTTGCAAAGTGAACAAAATTTTAACAAAAACACAACTTACAAAATTAGGAAGCACAATGTCCATTTCAGAGGTATTAC
>JAGFPH010000098.1:251604-282770 GCA_018207615.1 Philaenus spumarius
TTCTTAAATAGGAACTGAGAAATGAAACTGGAATTATTTATTTTTTTTTAAATTTTAGTAATACAATGACTCACTGTATTTTCTTTAGTAATTATTACTGTATTACTATGCATAACCTAAAATTTTGTAAAACTGGTAAATTCATATGTTGTATCCGATATTAATGCTATGGTAATAAATACCAATGTGGTTATAAAATGTATTATGTAAGTTGTGGTGAAACCTTCTTTGCGCTATTTTAATTAAATGGCTTTAATAAGGGTTTAAGTTGTTTTATAATTGTAAACAATTATATCTGTAAACGGATTTAAAGAAAGATAGTTTGGTCTTCCAACGGTTCATACTCAAGTATCATTTTACAAAGTAAAATAAGTTAAATCATAACCTCCCAGTGCACATTTTCAAAATAATCTATTGTAGAATGTATATAGTACAAACTAATACAATATTTAAATCATTTGTGCTCCACTCCGTATTGAACCTGCCTTTGATGGATTTAGATCGGCGTGGCGGGGGGAAAACGAATCACATAAAAAACGCGCAAGTTTGATTAGCGGCGTTTGGAAGGAACATTTTTCAGAGCCGTTTGAAATTAGCGCCGAAGGAGTGCGCGTTGTATAAATCACAATTGCCTATGGATTTAAGCGCTGAACGCGCCGTAGATTGATTGCACGGCCCCCGCCCGTTACAGAGAATTGCTTTTAAAACACACATTTTCACTGGGATTCACAGATGGAACCGTTCCTTCTCTGATGGAAACGTCTTTTCAATGCCTCTATTTGCAATCTTTCAGGTCATTGTCTGCACTGTGCTCAGGCAAAAAGTAATACATTGAGATGGCCTATTTAAAATGGAACCTTTTTTCGGACGGAAAATGTCCATTAATATTGAAAAAGCGTCGTTGTCAGTATTACTTTTCAGAAGGGAAGGCTGGCAAGAAGAGAAAGGGTGAAATGTAGAAAGGGACGTGCTCTAAATGAACGCCGTAGTTAATTGAATCTGTGTTTTTGTATTTTGACGCATTTATCACTGTTAAGATAAATTGATAACTGGCAATTTCGTTAACATTTTTGTTGATTTACCAATTATTACATTTATACTTATCAAACTCATAAATATGACAACCATCTGTTCTTTTTACCTCTTATTGAAATCGGAATGATAAATGAAGTATCCAAATATTATAAAACCTTTTTTATTTGTGTTTTCTCTAAGAGTTTTTCCTTAATGTTAGAAGTAAACATGTAATAAGTGAAAACGTCTTATGACCCGATCGGCACTTTTTGCGTAGGTATTCGAATGAAATCTCGCGTACCGTACCGTACCGTACCCATTGTATTTTAGATGTGTGTAGTTTAAGGCTGTATAACACATACAAAATAACAAACAAACAAAAAATCGTATGGGTTAATTCAATAGCTGTATGGGTTAATTTAGTCAAGACAGGCACCGATGAAATGGACATTGTGCTTCCTCATTTTGTAAGCTGTGTTCAAATAGTTTACTTGGTAACCTGTGCAATGGACATTATAATTCCTAATTATGTAAGTTGTGTTGATAATGTGTTTGGTGCTACCTCTAAAATGGACATAGTTCTTTCTCACTTTTTTTTTAAATGTAGAAATTTGCTAACTTGCTTGCTATCTATGGTAATGAATGTAGATGCATTAAAGAAATATGTGTTGGTTCAGTATAGGCCTAACCTAAAATTGTGTTATTATTTAACTATAGACAATCGTGTTTTTGTTATTTTTTAGATTTCAATTATTTTAAATTGAACAAGATAATAATAATGATAAAATTTCGGATTACATCGATATAACCAATGATTTATATTATGACAGTTTTTTTAGATTTAAATTTTAATTGGGAAAAGATACAAATAATGATCAAATTTCGAATTACATCAATATAAGCAACGATTTATATTATGACAGTTTTCACTTCTGTCGGCAGTCCGACGACTGCTTTCTTTTTTTTACGACAGCAGAGTGAGCAAAAAGTAAAAATTTTATATATTTCAGGTGATTTTATTTGACATAGAACGAAATAGAAAGAAATAGTTTGTTAGACATCAACCCCTGATTTTTTTTAGGTATTACAAGTTATGTTATCAAGTAGTGGTGAATTATTATTATTCCATATTTACCAATAAAGCAGACTTTTAAACATTGGCTATTTAAATACAATTATGCAAATTGTTCTTGGATAAGCTGGATTACTCGATAATAAGAGGGTTACTATATATCGCGATATTTCTTAAATCATATTTGTCTTAGATTTTGCTTTCAATTCTAAATGTTTTGCAGTTGAAAGACACTAAGTTCGGATTGGGAATAATTTATAAACGAATTAATTATGGCATTTTAAACATCACCGCACTGCAAGATAGTTACTACAATTAGTATATTACTGTACACGAATGCTTGACGAATGATTAGTTCAATCCCGACTATTCATTTTCCTTGTATAAAAGTATTCATGACAGTGATCTGTTTGTTCGGTTGTATCTTAGTCCTTTATCACAGTTTGTACAGTTATTCTTTCAGTTCCAAGTAAATAATTTACAACCAGCTTACCGGCAAACGTACTGGAAATTGGGAAACGTACTGGGGCACATAAAGACTGCACATGTATTAAAAAAATAATAATAAAATGACAAAATTTGTTATAGAAACCTTTGTGCTTAGTTGGCAAAAACCTAGAAATCTGAATTATCCATTTACAGGCAAAGACAGAGAATACAAATTAAATGGTGTAAGAAACAATTTGTTTACTAAACTAATTTAAACAAAAAATTAATACGCCCTTAGTAAAAAAATTTCATATAGCCTTAACAAAATTTTTCAATATTTTATTTAAAGAAAAACCCTCACTGAGAAAAACATAAATCGAGAAAAATTCACCCTTTTATTGAATTTAATTATATTTTAGTTTACAGGATTATTATAGAAAATTTCAGTAATAATAATAGTTACAAGACATACAAACACAATAAACTTGTATTAAATATAAATAACATAGATGTATACCGGGTGTCCCATAAAGGTCTCCCCCTCTTTAATTTTTGAACTACTGTAAATTTTCAAACAATCTTTGGTAAATGTTACCAACATAAGTCAAAGTACTTTTTTATGTGGTTTAGGGTTTCAACCCTCACCCCTAAATAGGGGTTGCTGAGTTACATATCATTTTAAAGAGGATAAAAAAGAAAATGAATGTTGCAAACTAGACCTCTCTATGACTTCTTAAACTAAAGTTACGGTAAAAAATGTATCACCGTAATTAGATTGTAAAAAATGTATCACCGTAGTTAGATTGTTGAACTATCACCCACTAAAAATAACAGTGTACTACTTAAGCTAAGGACACTGGAAATGTTTCCTGATAAAGACATTTTAGAGTTTCTTGTTATATATATAGTGGGTTGGCCAACATTTGCTTCGTAGATATTTGTATATACATAAAAAGAAGAAAAAAGGTGAAATAAAATAAATTTTGTTTATATATATTTTAAAAGTGTGCGACAATGAGAAAATTTTAAACTGAGTCCCTTTGGGACTGGAAAGTCGAAAATTTGCTATAGCTGCTCCTCCCAAGTAAATACCTGGTTGTAAATAAGCCTTACATAGGTTTTACGGTTTATTAAAATAAGTCACTAGAATTGATTGACTAGTGAAGATCGATCATTATAGCAGTTAAGATCTTTTACTCAGATATTCATCTGGCATTGCGTGTCCGTGCTAAGACTTGTAATGGATTGAATATATAATAATCACCTGTTCATTTATTTCTTACATTAATTAGCCGAATATTTGAAGAAAATACGAGCCATTACACTCGACCCAACTTGAAAAGGTTGGTCGGAGGAGGGTAGGACTTCGTTTCATACCATTTGTAGACTATACCCAAAATTCATTAATTTATATAGGCCTATATGTATATGTTTTATTCCCGGATGGATAAATGGTAGTAAATATGGTGCAAAGTTGCTAATTTTTTGGTGAAAGAGTCCTAGTAAGATTCTTAAGATACACTTTTTTGTTGATTTTCGATCCGATCAAAATGGCGGAGTTATACTGTTTACTCGTTTTGGGTAGGGATTTGGGGAGTATATAAGCCCGAGTGCAATTTGTGAGTTACATCATTCGAAAAACAATTCAATTTACTATAATTCTATGCAAAGGTATTGTTCCCGGAACAAGGAACAACATTCATATTAAACTACCAATAAATATTTTTTTCATTATCGATATAAGATAATTGCGCAATTTCTCCCACTCATAAGACCGAGTTCAATTTGTGAGTTATATCATTCGAAAGACAATTACATTTACTATAATCTTGTGCAAAGGTATTTTAGGTACAGTTCTCGGAACAAGGAATAAAATTGATAGGAATCTCACGATAAATGATTCTTTTCACTATCGATATAAGATAATTGCGCAATTTCTCCCACTCATAAGCCCGAGTATGAGTTATATCATTCCAAAGACAATTAAATTTACTATAATCCTGTGCAAAGGTATTTTAGGTACAGTTCCCGGAAGAAGGAATAAAATTCATAGACAACTGCGAGTATTTAATACTAGTTATTCCCGCATAAGAAAATTCGGCTGCAGTAATGCGGCAGTGCTACTTACGCTTTTTCATAAATACATATACGTGAAATTTTAATAGAAGTTATTCAATCCGTAGTTATTTCATCCAAACTAGATTCTTTTCAAGAGACAAAATGGTAGAAACTAAAAGCAATTTCCACACAACGCTTGACAGAAGGTGTTATTTGACCAAAAGTAAAGCCTAGAATTTGCCTTAGCTGTTAGTTTGTAATGGTGTTAACTTGACGACAGTTCCTATCTTATTACAACTAACTTTATACTAATTAATGCACCGAGTTTAGACAATGAACAATGTCGTGTTAGTGTTGTTTTGAACTTGATACATTTTTAGACATCGTATTATTCTGTATATGAATCGTAGTAAATTTATTGAATTCGTATGATTTATTGCATTTGAAGACGAAGAGAAAAGCAAACAGTTTATCTTTGATTAAAATTAAGATTTTTACAAAGAAATGTTCTTAAAACAATGAATTATTCATTTCTAAAAATTGTTGGTATAAAATGTCTGATATTTTATCTTTTTGTTATCTGACACTGCGATAATTACCTCATTATATTACTCATACCTACCCCAATGTATTATGATAATTAGATTTATTAGTTTAAAACAAATCTATGAAGACATTTCTTCCAGTCGATATCGATCACAGTAGAATAGATCTTTTTCTACTCCAATAACAACTCGTAGATTTATCTCTGTCTCTCTCTCTCTCCAAGTACTTTATTGCCTCTTCCTAATCAGTAACTAACAATAAGCTTACCAGACATAAGTGTGGGGATACGGAATACTATCCCCCGGAAAACTACCCCCCGGAAAACTACCCCCCAAGCAGGTTCCTACAATTATACTGTTATCGGCAACATACTGTGACTAAACAGTTTAGGTTAGCCCTCTAGTTTTTTTTTAATTCTAATTATATAAAGTGATAATACAAACGCATCGAAACTTGAGTGTGCGTGACTGGAAAACTGCCCCCCCGATCTCTGACGTCAAAATGACGTAGGAACCTGCTTGGGGGGTAGTTTTCCGGGGGGTAGTATTCCGGCGACCCATATACACCTGTATGACAGTAGCACTTACTTAGTAGCAATTTCAGAAAAACGCTTACCACAAAGAAAAACCATCTTGTACCACAAAGAGGGCCAGGAACATTTGACTGAATATGAAATAACCAAATCGTCACGAGTCAGCGTGAGTAATATACGCATTTATCACGTCCTTATCATCACTGAGACAACAAACCAAAAGGTTTTTCCAATGGAGAACATGTGTATGTACCTGGTTTGTTTAATTTAATTATTTAAACAAAAATCTGAACCTTTACAATAAGTACTCACTTATTGTTTTGTTATATAGAGTCTTTCTCTGAAGGGAATCGCAATGCAACAAAATCTACTTCTGTGTATTTATTCTGTCCCTACGTTAACCTTTTTTATGAACAATGATATCCGCGTATGAAACTGTACCGTGAATGATTGAATACACAGTTATTTGATGAAGACGAGGGAGTAGGGGAAAGGGGGAACACAATTCAGTTGTTTGCATCGTGGAAATAATTTCCGATATTGACATGACTTCCCCCTTGGGCATATTTATTATTGAATTAGAGCGTTCCATTCTTCGCCGTAGTACGACTGTTTCTTCTTACGTCTCTGATAACAATTTATATTTCGACGCGATCCCTCTCCAGGGACTATTTTTTTCTGTTTGCTTGAAATGCGCGGATGAAGAGGATTAGGATATTTGATAATCGCTTGCTCTAGATCCACATTGTTTTATAACGTTCCATATGGTTCGCGTTTAATGAACGATTAGACAGTTACTTGTTAGTAATGTGTACGGTGGAAGGACAATTAATTCATGAAATTACATTACCGCCGTGGCTTAGTT
Organism: Philaenus spumarius; assembly: GCA_018207615.1. Classification (NCBI taxonomy): domain Eukaryota; kingdom Metazoa; phylum Arthropoda; class Insecta; order Hemiptera; family Aphrophoridae; genus Philaenus; species Philaenus spumarius. Next base: position 258,121 of record JAGFPH010000098.1, read on the forward strand.
GTTTAACGTTTTCGTCCAGCTAGCTACTGTTGGAGCCTCCAACGCGATTGCTCAGATTAGAATGTAGTTGTCGACGTTCGACTGCACTACTCCCGCGTCGTTAGCCTAACTTTTTTTATCCTCGACCTGGTCGCGGGTAGGTGCCACACTAAGCGACAATCGCTGTATCATAGAGCTGTCATGATTACTTCTTTGAATGAGGAGGAGTTATAAAATACAAATTATTATTATTGGTTATTGCTAGTGATTGCCGTACGGTTTTACTTAAAATAGAAAAACTTAGATTTTGAGTCATTCAGCTGAATAGTGTGCGTTTGAACCAAGGTCACACCGTAATGGCATTGCTTAGGGAAAATGGAGAAAAGTTTTTTTCTTATTTCTAATGAGCATAGCATCGTGAACGAACTTATATCAAACATTCATTTTTAACGGAATTATACTTTTTGTGTAAATTTGAAAAAAAAAACTAAAAAGTAAGGATTGTTATTAAATTACAACTTCAATTTTACTTTCTCACTATACTATAGTATAGAGAAAGTATAGTCATCGCAAAAAAATCGATGTTGAGATTTTTGTGGAAATATCCGTTTTGGGACCCCCTGAGTCCAAAAAAGTGGTTTTTACAAAATGTCTGTCTATATGTCTGTATGTATACAAAGCTAGAGAGAAAACTACTCTATCGATTTGAACCTAATTTGCGCCAGACACGTCTAGTAGGCCTGTATAGATGCACGATAAAAGGTTTTGAAAAACAACCTCATTTTTGGCCAAAAAACCCCCAAAAAATCTGTTATTATTTTTTTATAAAAAACGGCTCTAACGATTTTGATAAAATTTGGCTTATTTGTAGCCTTTAATGTGCCCTACCATATTCAAAAACCCAAATCTTTCTAAAAATTCTAGTTTAGCTAATAATAATAATAATAATAACTGATTTTTGGGGATTTTTTGGCCATAAAGGGGGTTGTTAGTGTAAACATTTTTCAAATCCTTTTTACGTGCATCTATAAAGACCTAACTGACGTGTTTGGTGCAAACTTGTTCGAAATCGATCAAATAGGTTTCTCTCTAGATAATAATAATAATATTTATTAGTTAATCTCCAACTTTAATAAAAGTATACAAAGCTAGAGAGAAAACTATTTGATCGATTTCAACCAAATTTGCACCAGACATGTCAAGTAGGCCTGTATAGATGCACGAAAAAGGGTTTTGAAAATTTTTGAAAAACAACCCCCTTTATGGCCAAAAAAACCCCCAAAAAATAAGTTTTTTTTTCAAAAAAACGGCTTTAACGATTTTGATAAAATTTGGCTTATTTGTAGCCTTTAATGTGCCCTACCATATGCAAAAACCCGCATCTTTCTAAAAATTCTCGTTTAGGTAATAATAATAACTGATTTTTAGGGGTTTTTTGGCCATAAAGGGGGTTGTTTTTCAAATGTTTTCAAAACCTTTTTACATGCATCTATAAAGACATAATTGACGTGTTTGGTGCAAATTTGTTCGAAATCGATCAAATAGTTTTCTCTCTAGATAATAACAATAATATTTATTAGTTAATCTCCAACTTTAATCAAAAAACTTTCTTACCCCACCCTACAAGTCACAGTGAATCTGTTTAGTAATTTAAATATGTTTGTGAGAAAGTATGTGCCAGTTCCTGGTACCGTTTATTTATGTTTAAAATGATTTAAACTATTGAAACTGCATGATACTATAAACATTTTTAAAAAATAGATATTAAGAACATATACATAAATACCGCTTAAAAATTAACAGTAATTTAATGCTGAATTGTTCAGCATTTTCACAAAATGTTTTTGAGCTACAGCAACCAGCTAAATTTTATATGCAAGGTACAGTATTTTCAAAAACTACAAGAATTCACTAAACAACTTTTTAATTTATTTATTAATTGCTTTTTTTTATTACTTTCTCCCCTCTATACGTAGTATATGGAGAAAGAATTGTTTTCGTGCAAATTTTAGAATTTGAATTTGTAGTGGAATTATCTTTTTTGGTGCTCCCTGAACCCCAAAAAATTGTTTAGTGGAATTATCTGTGTTGGTGCTCCCTGAACCCATAAATGTTTTTAGAGTAATTATTTGTTTTGGTGTTCCTTGAACCCAAAAAAGGTGTATTTTTTTGTCTGTCCGTGTGTCTGTGTGTCTGTCGTGTACAGAGCTGGAGATCTTACTAACGGTCCGATTTTGATGAAATTTGGTATGTGGGTGTAGTTTTGGAATATCTCCAGGGGTTTTTCTTATTTTTTCATTTTTGGTTTTTAAGGGGTTTTACCCCCCCAAAAATTGCCAAAATACGAGAAAAATCAAGAAACTTTAAAAAACGGCTCTAACGATTTTGATAAAATTTGGCTTATTTGTAGAACTTAATGTACCCTACCATATGCAAAGACCACATCTTCATAAAAATTCTCGTTTAGGTAATAATAATAATAATAACTGATTTTTGGGGTTTTTTTCAAAAAATTGGGTTGTTTTTCAAACTTTTTCGAAACCTTTTTTCGTGCATCTATACAGGTCTATTTGACAGGTTTGGTGCAAATTTGTTCGAAATCGATGGAATAGTTTTAATAATAATAATAATATAATATGGATGTTTGTTACATGCATCTAATATTTTCCATGGCATGTCCTACTTTTGCAATTCTAAATAACCACGTCCTATGCTACTCTTGGGAAGGAATAAAGTTTCTACTCGGAGGAAGTATGTAGCAGTTATCTGGTACCGTTATTGTTTAAATAAACAATAACAAAATTAAAAACGTACTTACTCACTAATTTAACTTTCATCTAAGACTGAAACTGACTCACAGAGTTCTACGAAAACTAATTTTATTAATAAAAATATCAGTGTCAAAGGGCATGGTTATTTCAAAAAGAGAAACAAGTTACTTACATCACTATTGAAAACACTGAAATAGCATCTAGCACACATGAATCAGGTGTAGCAGAAAAGGGTGAGGGAGCTACTTTTAGTGACCTGTCGCCTAGCTTGGCCGGCTGCATAAGATAACATGGGGAGCGTATTTGTTGTCGCGATCAGAATACGCTCCCGGACGCGTTCTGTTTTTATTTAAGTTATAATTCTTCACTTAATCAATTGATCCGATTTCATTTAAAAGACCGGCAAGTTCAAGTGACGACAGGCAATAACTTTTTGCCCCTATTGCAGTTGAGTTCAATAGCGATATACGATCAAGTGAGTGCAGTGTTTGTAAATCTCACAAGTTCACATATTTAATGATTAAATTCTGAACGCTATTCCAACGGATTGCATATAAATTGCATTCTATCTCCTTAGAAAGCCACCCCTTCGGCACACTGGAAGGATATATATGTTAATGTGCTTTTAGCCATAAAACTACTATTGTATTAAGTGTATTTATTAGTTTGTTTTCGTTCTGTGCGCTTTAATGATATTACATAAATCGAAAAACACGTTTTATAGATATTGCTTTTCATTAAATAGTAATGTGACAATATGTTACGTCTTTGAATTTGTAACAAAGTTGTTTGTATAAAATAAATTGTATATCGCTTTGTACACTATAGTAAAACATGTTTCCACCTCATATCGTTTTAAAATTTAGGTTAGAATGTATTTGCTGTTGTGGTAGAGCAACTGTGCCACGTATAGATAGCTAAATCGCAAATTCAGACGTGTCAGTAATAATGATGAGTATGACGCGACACAGCACAGCACAGCGCCGTTTTTTTTTATAGCTGATAGAAATAAATATAGTTTATGACACAAAAAAAGTAGATTTGGAACTAGATCTACAATTATTGCTTACAGGTATTTACACTTAAGTACAAATTACCTGTTAGGAAATATCTAACTATCACTTCCAGTATTTGAAGGTTACCGCTTGAAAAAAAAGTAAATGTTTAAAAAATATATTATGAAACCTAAAATGATTACAAATTAATTAGCCTTTTATATTTAAATTATAAAATACTGCGACTACCCCCTGCTGTGGTACATCTTAGCAGGTCACTTTACTATAAGAAAAACAAAATCTAATTACACATAACTGCTTAGGTACAGTGCATATCACAGATACTCACATACATTTAGACTTTTATAAACTATCATACTTAGAACAGATATTAGCAATGCATCCCAAAGTAACCAATGCAAAAAATATTGTCATCAGATTCTTAAATAGTCCATTGCAAAACTTGCTATCCCAAGGTCCATACATTTTATAAAATAATAGTATAATTTGTCAGATATAGCATGAGGTGTGGAGGGGAAGGGACATCACGTACATACAATATATTTATTATGTGCACGAACTATTATGTTCAGAGCGCGGCAACAGACTGAGCCTCTCTGAATCCCCCACCACTCAAGTCCACGGTTCATGCTAGACCTTCTCTAGTATACAGTCCTTTATATTGGTCCGACAGTGACCTGTTTTTGTTAAGAAAACACAGTTAATAAGTGAACTGTATTTAAATGTGTTGTTGTTTTATGTGTTTGTGTGTTTTTACCTAATGTTTTGATGATCTACATTCACGAGATATTCCGATGATGAGATAGATGTCCGAAACGCGTCATATAAATAATCAAAAAAAGATGTCACTGACTGAACAATATAAGATACTGTACTGTATAAATACTTTAATATTTAATATTACAATTTAGAGACCTGGATACTGAAAAAATTAATCTACTAGCCATATACTTTGTGTCTTCCTGATTTTTAAACGCAATTTATTTAAACATTTTAGGAAAATAGATAAAAAGACTGTATGAAGCAATATCTGTTAACTTTTTATATTTTTCTGATTTCTTATAGTAGGCTACATTGATTATCTGGACAGTGAAAGCTGGACTTTGTAAATATAAATCTATTTGAAATACATGCAATGAGTTCGTAATAAAAACTTAATGTATGCAGAAAATATTGAAACGAGACGAGCTCTGCCAATCTAAGTAAAAGGCGAAATGAAGCCTCTTTATAAATATACCTAAATGACGAAGCGTTGTTTATTTGTTTGCCGCTACTTTTTTACAGTAAATCAATCGCGATACGTCGACTAGATCCAGTTGCCATCTTAGGCCATCCAATTTATCTTCCAAAGAAAAGTAAAAGAAGTACCGGGAGTTGGGGTATATCATATTTTATTTTCCGGCGAAAACAAGATAGAGAGGCTTTTTACAGAATTGATGGATTTCCGTAGCCCACCGATACGCTCTGCTCGTTGCGACGGGCAACTTGACTCCTAAAAAATATTTAAATCTGTCAAACAAGGGATTGGAGCTCGATAATTTAAGTTTGTTTAAGGGAAGAGTTACGGTTATTCTGAAATTTATCAAGTTTTTTTTCTGCTCCGTAATTCTTTAACGTGATGAACCGTTTTCTGTTTGTATGCTTTATACAAGAATATAAAAACGTCAATTGAGATTTGTTTTCTTGCGAATGGGCGGTTTTGATTTCAAGCATTTTAATAAAATTAATAAAACATAAGTTTTAATGGATTTTTTGCTAAATTAGATATTTTAGTGAGTTGTGTATAATTGCGATTATTCAATATAGCTGCAGGGAAAGGTTATAGAACATGTCAGACATGTTTATATAACCCTGTGTTGGACTTATTAAATTGCAATCATCTTACCAGATATTTGAAAAAAATGTATTCAGTAAATAATCATATTTATAAAGGTTTAAAACAGATAATATTCTAGATTGTGGCTTAAATATCATGTTTTTTTGTCAACTATTCGAAATTCAACATTTTTTATGTTGGAACATTTATTGGTGAAGTGCTTATTTAGAAATTGTTTGAAATAATACATATCACTGGCAATGATTGGTAAAATGTTGTGTTCCAAGAATATCACTAAGAATAGTAAGTACATTTTGTTTTAAAACCATTCAAAACCTTTTAATTGTTATGATACTGGAACTATGTCTGTATTTTTAGTTTATTCAAAAAATTTACACTTATTCCCCCTCCACCAAATACTGTAGGGAACTTGGATTTGAAGAAAATGGTTGAATTCTTTAAAAATTTCCATTTGATGCGAAAACCAAGTGAGGTTAGTTTGCTAGTTACCTCACGTTTAGTCTGTTACATTTTGTATGAAAAATGTAATTGAAGCACACACTGTTGTTATATAAAGAACTATGAGTCTTCTACATACATTTTGTTGTGAATATTGCCTACAAGAAATTAAAACATTATTGTTTAATTTCTAAAAGTGAAAATAACATACAGAACACAGTTCTAGCAAAAATACGTTTATTAGTCAAACGCGATGCAACGACATCATTATACAACTAATTATAACTAGTTAAAATTTAGTTGTAGCTCATGTGTTACTGAAAATGACGACTTTTTCGTTGAAACGCGTTTGATTAATGAAGTATTTTTGTTAGAACTGTGTTTTATATTTTATTTTTATTTTTAGTAATAATATTCCTCACGAGTCAAGCTCGATTATATTTATTTATTATTGCTTAAGTCATATTTTTGTTTTGTTTTTATCGAAGACCCCTTTGGTGCATTTCAACGCCTAAAATAACTGCAATTGTAATATTATCTGTAACTCAAACAAACAGCACTCTCTAGATAAACATGTTTTATTTTTATTTTACGATAGTAACTTAACATCGTAGTTTGATTATATAAGGACGTAGGCCCTACATTATTTAATATTATGGTTACCCTAAAAAATGTTCAGTGCAATAAAAATAAATCAGATTTTATGTACGAGTTAAAAAACTTAAATCTCTACAAAAAATGCGAAATTTATAATTATTAAACTGATTATTTTGTAAAGCAGTTATAATCTGGACGTAGTTTTTATTAATAACCAAAACAATTTGAAACATATCCGTTTATACTTGCGTTGTAAAAATTATTTGGAAAACAGTTTCGTCTAGCCGCTAACGTGTCATTCTATTTCGACCAGTAAGTTATGTATTGCATGCTCCTACACGGCGAACATTAAACCCCGCCATATTGTAAAATACATTATATATCACCAACATTGGACTAAATCATTGAATCAAATCAGTTTGACCAAGTGGTCGATTAATTAACCGGTATCGGACTCGTGTATCGATATACTAAATTACACGTTCGAGTGAATACGTTAATTTTCAATTTTAAAAGATGAACGCTTTATTACAACCGATGACTGTTGGCTGTTTTAATTTGCAACACATGATTTGGCGTTAAACATGCCCTAATTTACGGCGGTAATTGTCCATTTTAACAATTTCATTTTAATTGGACAGTGTTTACCAGTGTATATTGTTTGAAAACAATTTCACCTTGATTTGAATACTATTGCTCCTATTTTTTGATCAGCTGATGCATGTAAATACGAGTTCCAAACTGTGGTGCAAGTTGTTTTTGGAGTCACTAAAATTACATTTGATCAATACGTAATTGCGGACGGGGAAGTAGAAATGTAATTGTTAGATTAATACAGTCACGAGATCGATCACATTTCCACAGGTAAATATTATTATTGACGTTACTTTGTATCTAAAGTTATTGGTCCGTGTATAAGAATACATTTGATAGTACTTGATTTATTGCAATCGAGAACTTTATTGCCAGGAAACTGGAACCGTAATTTCACTCTTTGTAAAATACTTTAGTATACAATATCAATACCTGACACAAGGTATAATAATTGAGGGTAGTCTGCTTCTTGCTTTGCACGCCTCAACCATGCGCCCTCCGCTAGCACATCGTGAGCGACATAACTTCTGGTAGCCTACATTTTAGGTAGTGTTTTAGTTCTGCATAAACAGGAATAATTTGCTCAAACAATAAAAGCCTCAATATGAGTTAAGTAGTTTTGTAAAGAATATTCCGACAATGTGTGTTTGGAAAGTATCCAAAATATAAGAATTTCATTGAGTATTTCGGTCTCTGATAAGTTAATCATCCCAACCGAGGATTGGTTATTAGCGAATTTCCATAGGAAAAATAAGCTATTGCAGTGGCCCTTATGGTGAGACCCAAGGTCGGGAATAGCAAATGAGCACCGATCATGGTCCCCAGAATACGTTTTGGGGTGTCATTAAAATCATATATATATGTTGCAGCGGAAAATGTCCGTGCAATTCCCGAAATTTTGAATTTTTCAAATATTTTTTTGAATAATTCAATCTTTTTAGACTACTACGGGCATCATACTACGTATGTAGGTCATAGAAATGAAAGTCAGGGCAAGATGAGAGTTAGCTGGCGAAAAACGGCAAAAGTAACTTAGCCGAAATTATCTGATTTCTGAAGGGATAGCCGGGATTTAGGAATTTGCGAATTAGTGGTTTTATGTGGTCAATGCATTACGCTAAACGCTTATGTATTGGGCATCTAATTCCCGAAACGTAATAAGGGAAATTGCTTACGTAATATGCGTTTAAAGTTAAACAAAAAATTCAATTTAACTCAAAATCCAAAAGTAAGGGCATTTTTGGATTCAGGAAAAAATTCCAAAAAAGAAATGTCATATGACAAAAGGTCATAATATTAATATTAAAGAAAATGCTTTAAAGTGGCGAATTTTGTATAATAAAAAAGTACATAAAAAATAAAGTTATTTTAAATATAATGTATACAAAGTATTATTTAAGTAAAGTTTTAATGGAAAATTAAAAGAAAAAGTTAAATATAATTTGAATGGAAAGGTGACAATTGTAAAACCTTTAAGAACAAAAGTTAAGGTAAAATAAAGTTTTAAAGTCCATAAATAATTAAAATAGATTAGTATAATTTGTATAATGATCCAGTATATAAAATAAATTTCGGTAATATAATGTAAAGAACAAATATAGAGTAAATTCGTAAAACTGCTAAGTCCAAGAAAAACCAGGAAATAAGGTCAAAAGAAGAGAGACTGCGGCTAGTAACATTAAACCACAAGAAAAAGAACTGCAGAAAAGCAAATCGTCGGAAAATGGAAAATGGAAGACTTCGTGGCGAAAATCTGCGGAAAGCGGTCGGGACACGCGAAAATGCAAACGAAACGTCCTACAACTACCATTCGAGTTTGTGCGTAAAGAAGAAGATGTGGGAAGAAAGAAAATCCAAGTAGCAGGAAAATCCGATGGAAATTAGTAAAGTTATTAAAGAAAATCTAAGAACAATAGAAGAAACGACAAAGAAAGCGCGGCAAATCTCAGCGCAAGGGCGCATGGAGAGAAGAGGGGATGTGGGATTGCCAAAGTTCAGGAACTGAGAAATCAACTTAAAAAAATAGTTTTTTAATTAAAATAATTAAAAAGTAAAGAAATGATAAAGGAAAAAAGTCATTAAAATAATTAATACTATAGCAAAGGAAAACAAAATCTTTTATAAATTGCAAATTGGAGGATGCGACAAAAGGGTGCAAAATACCAGCAAGGCCATACCTGATTCGGAGGGAAACTGGGTATAAATAAAGGGTACCCAGCGACTCTCGGTCTCTTTCTTTTTACAAAAATCGTGATTGAGCTTCTAGACATCGTGGGATGACCAGACTAACGGACCTAGGACCATCTGCCAACTTCCAGAAAGAAAACATCTGTAATTCACAGGCACGAGACAACTTGTGATTCCAGTCGAAGGACATACAGCTACAACTTATAAGGTCTGTGAAAAGCGAAAATACGTTGCAGATTTTCCCTAAAATTTTGCCTGAGTAAATTCATTAAATTTATTTATTATACTGGGTTAGATATTTTATTAATCTTGTGGTGTATCAAGTTGCATTCATTAAATTAAATTAAAATTTGATTAAAGTAAAAGTTTAAAAATAATAATATTTAATAATAAAGAGATTTAATTAATTAATATTATAAATAGAATAAAAGCAATTTTCTAAGTAAGTAAATTCATAGAAAGTTCTGCCATTTTAGATTAAGTTAATTATTTTTGAATTTATTGTACAAGGTAAAAATTACTAAAGAATTTAAATATTTTGTGTTTCAGTTTTTTTAAATTTCTGTTTGAATTTAGAAGTAATAAATTCTAAGTTTTTATTTTGCAGAACAGAATTAATTTGATTTTATGTTACCTGTCTTGCACATCCAATAGTGTATCCCATGTATTCAGATATTAGAACTGGGTTAAATTATAAGTTAAACGAAAGCACAGATAATTTACGTTACAAGGTTAGTTCCAGTGTACTTACAACTCTGAGGTTTACAGAAAGTAAAAAAGAGTCAGTTTAATTGAGCTAGTGTGTTAAATTACTGGGAGTTAAATATATTTTTTTTGGTCAAAATATTTAGTAAATTAAATATTTGGCAACAAGTTGCTTCACCTAGGCGAACAGAAAAGAGTAGCCATTGTCTCCCAGTAGGTGATAGTAATTTATTTTGCAACAGAGCTTGGCGTTCCCAACAAAGTAGTGGAACGTTTCTAGAGAAACAAGCTTTTCGTTGTAATGTATATATGTGTTCGCACTCTAGCGGCCGCATTTGAAGTCCGATTTGGTTCAAATTTGGTGCGCGTGTTGGTTGTCTACGTCGCTCGGACGAGTTCGTTAGCCAAAAAATCCGGAAGCACGTTTTTTGACCGAAAGTAACTATTTTTGGAGAGTTTTCCTACGAGAATGAATTTTTTAGAGGTTTTTCTAAAAATACAAATGTAGGATGTTATTCTGCATATTTTGATTTTTTACGCGACCTTATAGCTCGCTTGGTTCCCCTAAAATCGATCAAAACGTAAAATACCATAAAAGTACCCGGTTCAAAGCCATGTGGTGGATTTTACCGTGGGGTTGACGTGCGAAGCACGCAATGCATTGTGTATTGAAGATACTCCCAATTTGCGGAATAGCGTGCGAACCATTTTGCAGCTATTCAGCACCGTCGTGAATAGACCTATTTCCCAAATTGTTTGTTGAGACCCTAAAACATAGGCCTATAAACTTAATTTTAGAAATTTGCTCAACTCGCGTCAGCGGTTCAGCTGCGTGGTCGAATTATTAATTTTTATGTAACTTGAACAATATTCCATTTTTAAATTAGTGAAAAAACTTTAAAACTTCTTTTTTTATGGAGTTTTTTAAAATTTTACTTTCAATTTCAGGAAAAACGGTAAACAAATGGCATCACCATCGTGTCTGTCTTTTACAGTTTTTGCGTTTTCTCAGAGACGGGATGAAGCAACATGAGTAATAGGCTGAAATTTGACTAAGCGGTCGTTACCCATTGCACAACCACAAACCTAAACTGAGAATACTGAATTGTAAAACGTTTGCGGGCACATTGTATACAATACTTTAAGAAACTTTAAATTTGGAAATGTATTGTTTTTCTTACAATTTAAATCTAATGGTACGGAATACCTTTATGTGAGTTTCATCTTAGATATTTTTTAGGAAGTGAATTTTCAATTATGGGTGCAGATCGTAATATGCTCAGCTTCTCTAGGTCTGCAAACTCAGTCCTACCTTGTTATGAAAACTTCTAAGGCTGTCAAAAATGTTAAGCGTCAACACAAAAAATTAAAAATATACATTAATAATAAGCTAAGCAATCCAGTCTCATTTTTGACTAGTTTTGGCTCAGAACTCATCCTTAATTACACTTCCCAATAATTTGTTGTTTTAAAGTTTATTTTTTATAAATTCCATTTTTAAAGCCATTAAATATTCAATTACGCTTCGTCAAGTACGTAATTACGAGTTCGCCCTTATCACAAATTGAATCCCTCAATATGATTCGGTAATTGTAATTTTATTATTGTTAGACATTTCTCACTACAGCGGACATATTATTGACTGTCATAAATACCCTTTGAAACAAAAACAACTGTTTAATGATGCATGCCGATACAAATGTAAACAACGGAATGTCACAGTCTGAGTGACATGTGAACCGATGTTGCGATCAAAGCTATCCGCAAAAACCTACTTCAAAATTAATGATACCAGCGCAGTATGAAATGCACGTCGGTAAATAAATGTTGGAAAATATCGCCGCTTGTTTGACACGAAGAAGGTAGAACGAGTTGAAATTTGTTTTGTTTTTAACTCTTCCTTTTAAAATATAGTATATTTCACAACTAGTGGGAACAGTTTGATTTTTCCGCGTGCGAAACGTATTTAAATTGCGAGTCGTAGACGAGCATCTGAAAAGAACATTTTCCCTCGAGTTTTGAACACTATTTTTCACGATACTACGTCAAAAGATACAACAGCAAAAAATATGACTATTACAAATTGAAAAGTTTATTTACTCTTATTTACAACCTCATCGCAAACTTCGCTAGGTTTTATGTATTGTTAATTTAACCACTTACAGAATTTGTTGTAGGGTTCTTCATTTACACTTAGATTTCGCATTGTCTTGACTTATTTCAGTAACTTTCTTCTTAAAAGCCTCTGGCAATTCTTCCAATTGTACATCAACTAAACACGAAGTAAAGCCAACACAACAACACAATGATTTAAACAGATGGACATTATTTCAATATTGCATTGTTGTAATCAGCTGATTTATCCTCAGTAGTGAGTATATAATTTATCCTCACTAGTGCGGATATGACAAACTTTACCTGGCAATATACGCAATAGAAAAGCAACTGATATTCCAGTAGTATCGTGAAAAATTATTGTTACGTTGATTTCTATATTTTCAACTTAATAGTGTTTTGGAAAAAAAAAGAATAAATGATGATTTAATTAATATACAGGGTGACCCACAAAGTATTGGAGAAACGGTCAGGCCTTATTAATCTGGTGAAACTGTGGCCTTCTACAATTAGGAAATTAAACCGAACACAAAAACGTAATTTTGACGTTCTTAAAAAGTATTATAGTTTTGAGTTATTTTAATATAAAATGTTTAAATGACCGCCATTTTGAAATGGATAGTTGGAAAAAGTTTATTATTTCGTATAAAAAAGGTATAAGTTATTTAGTTAAAAATCAAAATGGCGGGTAGTTGGTTAAAAAATCGTTTCCGGACCGAAGTTTATATTTACTTTTTTCATTCGATTAACCAGCGTAACAAGAACTGAAACTTTCTCCGTTTCTTCGTGAAACACACTGTTCATTCATTATTTTGGACTTTTTACAAACACTAATTAAATGACATTGTTTGGTCATGTTTTGTCCGCTATAGTTAAACGCAAACAATTTATTTTCAATTCGACGTACTGTACTTTACTTCGCACTGTATTTTTTCATAAAATGAAAATCTTTTCTTCTTAAAATTTAACAAAGACAATTTAAATTTGTTTGTTATAAGCTACTTAACCAGATCATCAGTATTGCTGGTTAGTGTATTCAAAACTAAAACAAACTTTTTTAATCATACAAAAGAAAACAAATTACAAACAGTCTAATGAAGCCACTGCAAGTACGGCGGCGAACTGCTGGGCTGTCACATAATAAGCAATATCAATCTAATCTACTTAAAAAAATAATTGTACAGTTACTAACAACTGTAAAAATGTTTTACAATTTTACCTGATTCGTTAACCTATGTACAATGTTCTACTTGTCCACTCGTTAAACTGGTAAATAATAAATCACATACTTGTTGAAGTACATGCTTGACGTCCGAAATAGTGAATAGAAATTTTTTTAGTTTCTTTGAAAACGTATTTAGAAGCATGAATGGATTGTGTTCTTGCAGATGATTTTTTGATACTTTTTGGACTGAAGTAACAAAGGTTCTTCTAAAATGAGTTTTATTTACTTTTTGCTTTTGAAAACGTACTTAAATGTGTGCTTCTGTCGCTACGGTTCAGTTGCCCTAATACCACTTTGTAACCACTTTGTTACAAAGGCAATTTCCCGATTTTTTTAAACAACACAAATTAGTACGTTCCATGTCGTAGTGACGTCAAATGTTTGATGACTGCACAGCACTGTCTGCATGTTACGTTGCATAGTTCGCCTTTATACAAGGTGTCACATAAGCAATCAGCCAAACTTCGGGGAATATTTCTGTGGATCAAAATAAGAAAAAAAGTTAATTTAAACATAGGCCTGAGAACATTTCTTTTTCCAGATATCCGCCATTTTGTTTTTAGCGAATTTCCATAGGAAAAATGAGCTATTGCAGTGGCCCTTATGGTGAGACCCAAGGTCGGGAGTAGTAAATGAGCACCGATCAAGGTCCCCAGAACACGTTTTGGGGTGTCATTAAAATTCATATATATATATGTATATATATACATATATATATGTATATATGTGTTCGCACTCTAGCGGTCGCATTTTAAGTCCGATTTGGTCCAAATTTGTTACACGTGTTGGTTGTGTAAGTGGCTCGGACGAGTTCGTTAGCCAAAAAAATCCAACAACCGGAAGTAAGTTTTTTGACCGGAAGTAACTATTTTTTGAGATTTTTACTAAGAGAATTAATTTTTTTTAGAGTTTTTTCTAAAAATATAAATGTAAGATGTTATTCTGCACATTTTGTTTTTTTACACGACCTTATAGCTCGCTTGGTTCCCCCAAAATCGATCAAAACGTGAAATACCATAGAAGTACCCGGTTCAAAGAAAATGTGGTGGATTCTACCGTGGGGTTGGCGTGCGAAGCACGCAATGCTTTGTGTGTTGAAAATACCCCTAATACGATGTTTGGCGTGCGAAGCACGCAATGCATTGTGTATTGAAGACAATCCCAATATGTGGAATGGCGTGCGAAGCACGCAATGCTTTGTGTATTGAAGACAATCCCAATATGTGAAATGGCGTGCGAAGCACGCAATGCTTTGTGTTATTGAAGATACTCCCAAAATGCGGAATGGCGTGCGAACCATTTTGCAGCTATTCAGCACCGTCGTGAATAGACCTATTTCCCAAATTGTTGGTCGAAACCCTAAAATATCGGTCTATAAACTTAATTTTGGAAATTTGCTCAACTCACGTCAGCGGTTCAGCTGCGTGGTCGAATTATTTTTATTTGTATGTGTAATAATTGATTTGTTCAACTCGGCATCCTATACCAACACTGTAATGCACATTTGTTGTCACTATCTTTAACTCAGCCATTATCCTTAATCCGATTGTATTGACAGTTACACCGTCCGATAGGGAATCAAAAGGGCTACAAAAAAGGTGTCTTAACAGTTTTTGTTAAAATCTACGGTTTTTGAGTAATTTAGGTTTGAAATTTTCAAACAGTCGCCATTTTGTAACGTATGATTGGATTTAATGGTTTATTTTTATTGAGATATATCATTGTTAGATTAAGCTTCATTCCGAATTTGAACTCAATCAGTAAAACCGTTCTGTAGATATGAATTATTTTATACAAAAAACAAAATGGCGGATATCTGGAAAAAGGAAGCGTTTGTTTAAATCAACTTTTTCTCTTGATCATTTCCATTTCCCGAAATTTGACTGTTTACTTATGGGACACTCTTTATATACATTTCTGACTTTTAGCTAGTACGAAAATAATACCGTTTTAGTAAAGAAGCAAAGGATTAATTTTTTTCATAAATTATAGTTTTTTTATTTGACGTCGTTAATGTGTTCTTAGCTTTTTTACTTTGTGACAGTCAATGTAATGCAACTGAAGGATGCGTGAACCACGGATCCTAACTCTAGTAACAAGGGTGGAACGCGTGCTACTGTATCTGTGTTCCTAACGGTACATTAACTTATTTCACCTCTTTTCCTTTAGACTGATGTTTCTAGTCTAACAGCACTATATTTATTTAAATTATTTAACATAAAACATGACATTTTCAACATTGGTGGTTTAAAAAAAAAAATTATTCAGCAAAATCTGCAATAATAAAGTCATAATTTATCAAGAAAAGTTCAAACATTTCACGAACGGATTGTGGGTGCATCATTCTTCAGAATAAAGAATGCCAAAGAGTAAAAGTGTACGCATTAACGTAGCAATTGTGTTGAATTTTGAAGGGATAGGCGCACTCGTCTAAAAATTGCTGGTGGCGAATCGGATTTTATCTTCACGCTATTTCCGCCACGCGTCACCCTCTACTATATTTTATAGTACACGCTAGTAAATCCCCGTGAAAAATCACAGGCGGATTAATTATGTACACATCAGAAATACATCATTCAACACAATCCTATTACTTTAAATGAGCAATTCTTGTATCTATCTTTGTATCTGTCGCGGATCTCGAAAACGGCTCTTACGAATTCAAAGACATTTTGTAGTTTAGATTTTTAAGTACACCCATATACTTATATTTCGTGTAAAAGCGCAATTTTTGAGAAAATCTAATTTAAAAGTTGACAAATTTTAACATAGAGTCTTATGGGTTGCCATATTGGTTACAAAATAACAACGAAATAGTAAATAAAGCGATCAAAACAGCTGTTTATAAACCAGCCAATTTATACTGTTTTAGCACGTTGGAAATAGAGTGAAATAGAACTGAGATTGAGTATTATCAAAAATCAACTGTTCATTGGATAGTTTTTAATTACTGTTAAAAAACAAACTAATTTATACTGTTTTAGCACGATGCATTTAGAATAAATTGGGCCTGATTTAACAATTTATTTTGTAAAAAAAAGTAAACTTGGCAAAGATGGATAAATTCTAATTGTTAATTTTGTAATATAGGCCTGGCTTTAAATTAGCTGTTAATGGAAATATTATACCAAACAGCTGTTATTTGTTATTTTATTAAATTGGTTGCTATGGTAATAAATGTAAATAATGATTTATCAGCCTAGGCCTAACCTAAGAATTTTTTTCCGACTAAATTTTCAAATAATGAAATAAAAAAATGTTTTTGTCGAAATTAATTATAGCCTATGTTACTCAGGGATAGTGTAGCTTTTTATTAATAAAACTATTTTTTTCAATCGGTTCAATAGTTCCAGAGATTACCCCCTACAAACAAACAAACAAGCAAAAAAACAAACATTACCTCTTTATAATATTAGTACAGATTTTCTTTACTTTTGAACTGTAAATCAGAATATCGCCAAAGAAGTTTAAACTTCTCCCGTGTATTTTTAAGCACACCTGGATTTTTTTAAAGATAATCTGGTGACTTGAATAATAGTAAGCCGACCGTCGGACTAGCTATAAACAAATATTTTGTAAGGAAGTTAATAAGTTAGTATATTGTATTACATAATGTGTATTTATAGCTTGTACATACAACGATATTTTTTAAGATATTCGAAACATAATTTAATAATGACAATCGTTATTTTGATTATTTCGTATAAATTTGCAACAATTTCAACGTAAATCCAGCCTGAATCCATTTAATCATGGAACATCTAATCCGTCGGATAATTTTACACGTACGACAGCGGATTGTTAATTAGAATAAAACAGTCGAGCACGGCGGGAATCGGGGAATATAAACCCACTTCATTTCCACATGAATAGAACGCCCTGTGACGGAATCAGTTTTGTTGAAAACAATCTGGAATTGTTTGAACCCCGCAAAGTGATTGGAAGGCTTTGCGCGAAATAAGTAAATTTAGAAACATAGGATGACGTCGAAATGACATTTCAACTGCGGACAGGGAGAAATAGGGCTGTAAAGCCGAAACCCGGTTTGTCCTGAATCGTAAAATATTGTGAACTTTGTCCAGTGAACACTAAGTGTCTGGATAGATAAACTTGCGCTGCTTTCTTCTACAGAGTGGCAGCAGTAAAATATATACAACGGCACTTTAGTTCAAATTATATACGTTTTACGATGATTCAGTTGGGTTTATGAGTACATTATCGTTTTTGTTTGTAATGGGGTTATATTTTGAGTTACTGACAAAATAAACAACATTTTACTGAGGCTATTAAAAGACAAAAATGGTGTTTGTCTCTAATTAGTTTAAAATGGTATGGAAATGTCTGTGTTTTTTTTTTTTTTTTTTTTTGTCTTGTTAAAAGAAACTAATGCGTGTAAATTTGAAGTTTAATCACATAACTTTTTTTTTGAGTGCCCAAAGTCACCCTGTACACCTAGTGCTAACTTACTATATTGTGTTATTGTGTATATTAAATTTATTTTGGCCGTTGAAAAAAAACGGAGTTAGAGTTAAATTATACCTATCCATTGCCTAGTATTTAAAGATATATTGTACGAATACTGAATACAGTAGAATCTCGATAGTTCGAGCTAATTGGGGCTGACTATACCTCGAGCTATAAGAAACTCGGAATACACGGAGAAATGAACAAAAATGAAGAATTATATATTTTTTAATGTTTTAATTTACAACAAAATGTTTAAATATCTGGAAAGTGCTGTACATACACGTTACACACACCACATTATTCTACAACACTACATACAATTAAAGTTTAAAAAAACAGTCCCAATAGTTTTTGCTTCAAAATAGAGCAACACTTTTGAGCTGCAATGTCACACCATCGCCTCAGTAGCATCTTGTTGGTCGGCGTCGCCTCAGCTTGTTGTTCAACATAACGCAGTGCTGCACAATGTTACACAACAAAGATATATGCGTAGCGCGCGTACTTCCGAGGTAACTGAACAACTGAACTATTTTTAAAATAGCAAGAGGTTGAGAATGACTCAGTTAACATGAGATATAAGAGGCGGTGGCAAGACCCAATGTTGAGTCATTACCTACGGCATTTTAAACGTACAACGGTGCGGCGGTAATACAGTCATTTTGCAGGCACATTACAACCGATGTTTTAAAAGTTTTAAAATATCGAATAAAGCATATATTTTATTTTCCGAATACAGCCGAAATATCCGGACCCTCGAACTATTGCGACTCGAATTATCGAGGTTCTACTATATATGGTTTCTGTAATGATTTAAGTTTTATTTATCTATATATATATATAAGCAAAATACCACTCACCCACTCACTCACTCATTACCATTTCCCAAAAACTACCGAACGGATTGAAATGAAATTTGGTATGTAGCTTCCTCTAGGGCCATAGGTGCTCACTAAGAAAGGGTTTGAAAAAATTAGAAATTTTAGGGAATTTTGGGGGATCAAAGTTATTAAAAAACGATTTCTTCAAAACTACCGAATGGATTAGAAAGCAATTTGGTATGTAGCTTCCTCTAGGGCCATAGGTGCTCACTAAGAAAGGGTTTGAAAAAATTGGAAATTTTAGGGGGGTTTGGGGGATCAAAGTTATTAAATCACGATTTCTTCAAAACTACCGAACGGATTGGAATGCAATTTGGTATGTAGGTTCCTCTAGGGCCATAAGTGTTCACTAAAAAAGGTTTTAAAAAATTGGAAATTTTAGGGGGATTTGGGGGGATCAAATTTATTAAATCACGATTTCTTCAAAACTACCGAACGGATTGGAATGAAATTTGGTATGTAGCTTCCTCTAGGGATATAGGTGCTCACTAAGAAAGGTTTTTAAAAATTGGAAATTTTAGGGGGGGTTTGGGGGGATCAAAGTTACTAAAATCATAATTTCAGATCTTTTATTATTATGACAATAGTGCTTTTACTATTTCAGATCTACATATATATATATATAAAAGCCAAATACCACTCACTGACTGAACACTTAAAAAGAATACAATTACGTTGAAAAGACTGAAAATACCAACCACCACGGGCAATGCCGTACGGGTCAGGTAGTCAAAAATATATAGACAAAACCTTATGCGATGACAAATTTTGCAGTTTGTTGACTCTCTAAAACATATATATACTCACGTCAGCTGTTCAGCTGCGTGTTCTAGTTACCTACTTAAAAATCATATAACTGCTTTTTAAATTTAGAAAATTAGAGTTACATTTAACACATTTTTACAACCTAAAATTTTGTTTTGATTGAAACATGCTTGTATTTGTGTGTCTATAATATACTAAAAGTGTATAGCCTGTATATGTATTACATATCATTTTTTGTTTGTTTTAGGTAATACAATCGTATCGATATGACCTCATACAAAACTTATACATTTTAAGATCGGATACAACAATGACTGAGTAAGTACTTGAACTATTTCTGTTGACACAACTGCCATACTAATTAAGTGTCTTGGAACATGTAAACATGCTATAGTCTTAATAAATCGTTTAAAACTAACATGTCTTTTAACAATACATTTCTAATAAATCATTCCTTCAACTATCAAACACTTAAGTTATTTCCAAATAAACGGTACCAGAAACTGGCACATACTTTCTCACAAACATATTTAAATTATTTACTGTTACTTCATAATTGTATTAAAGTAGGAGAGGGGATACATTAAAGTAGGAGAGTAACTAATACATATTATTATTATTAACTGAATGAAAACTATTCTATCGATTTCGAACAAATTTGCACCAAACATGTCAATTAGGCCTATATGGATGCCCGAAAAAATGTTTTGACATTTTTTGAAAAACAATCCCCTTCTTGGCAAAAAAAACCCCCAAAATCAGTTATTTTTAGATAAACGAAAATTTTTAGAAAGATGCTGTTTTTTGCATTGGTAGGGTACATTAAGGGCTACAAATAAGCAACATTGTATCAAAATCGTTAAAGCAGTTTTTTTATAAAAAAAATAATAACTGATTTTTGGTGGGGGTTTTGCCAAAATGGGGTTGTTTTTCAAAAATGTCCAAAACCTTTTTTCGTGCATCTATACAGGCGTAATTGACATGTTTGGTGCACATTTGTTCGAAATCGATCAAATAGTTTTCTCTCTAGTTTTGTATACATACAGACAGACATTTTGTAAAAACCACTTTTTTGGACTCAGAGGGTCCCAAAACGGATATTTCCACAAAAATCTCAACATCGATTTTTTTGGTGATCACTATACATTCGCTATAATTGTGAGAAAGTAAAATGAGGAACTTATTAGGTGCTATTTGTGAATAAAATTGTCTAGAATACCTGGCCGAGAATCCTATTTTGTTTGCTTCATGAGCAGAAGTTATCCTTCATAAATATGTCTTTGGATATTTAATTGACAGCATTAAATTACTTTAGCTTAGATGTTTTTTTTATGTTTCATGTAAAGTTCTACATCAGTTATAATTATTATTTTAGAATACTGTAGTTATATACTTGTTAATGCATAATAAGAACAAAAAACACTCTGGAAACATTCTTTCTGTCTCGCTTTATCACGCTGCCGTCGACTTTTTCTGTCTCTTTCTGTGTAACTGTATTGTGCTGATTAGTCATGCGGATTGCACACGTAAATGACGGGAGATTTTGCGGGACTTCAACAGGATTGTTATACAATCATAATTTATTAGATATATAAAACTATAGTCTGTGAAACTCTGTACTATCTTTTTTAATAATAAAGTGAATATGATCCTGTTTAGTCAATAGCATATACAGTCTGAGACAAAAGTATGGATACATTATGTTAAATTTTAAATGGATAAAGATAGAACAATGAAACTCAGGACACCTTTTTTGGAAATATAAGTGAACCTTTTAGTCACTGTTACAACTTTGCCTGTTTTCCCAAAATGGGATTTTTGTGGGGCAGCTCAAAATTTTAAAATTCAAAGACCCATTAAGTGACATCTCATTTTAAAGGTCTTGATTACAGAAGAAGAACAGTGGAAACTAGAGCTTTCTATCTCAATCCAGTACAAAGAAATTTTCAGAACCTGGTTCTTATACTTAGGAAATTTACTGTTAATTGAAAACAATGAATGTGCGAAAGAAATAAAATCAACAGCTAATAAAATAAACTTCTTTGTATAATGTATTAATAATTTGTATTACAATAGCACTAGTAATTACAATTACATTAAACAATAAAACGGCTTAAACTTACTAACCATTTTATAACAGGTGTTCAAACTGCTGCCCCAGGACAGTTTGACAATGTCCAAGCCTGCCGTTAAAACTTGAACGACACGCTGTATGGATTCACGCGAGATTTTTTGAATTTGCGCTACTACTCTGTCCCTAAGGCCCTTTAAGCACTGGGGTTTCGTTTTATACACGTTGTTTTTTATGTGGCCCCACACAAAGTAGTCCAGTGAAGATAGATCTGGCGATCTTGGTGGCCACACTTCTGCATATCCAGCGATTGGAGAAATATTGTACAAATCTCGCGGACATGCAGGCCATAGTGTGGATTTGCTAAATTCTGCTGGAACCAAACTTGATTACAGTTGTTGGTTGCTGCTTGGATAGGTGGATAAATCTGATTTTGTAGCATTTCCTGTCAGTCTGGCCAATGCCATCCGACAATAATGTCGACTGTATTCATGTCGACTGAATTATCGTTTAATCGACAAAGTTTGGATTTACAAATACCTAAACCGACCATGTGTAAAGTTCTGTATAAACTCTTATGATGACACGCAAAATAAAATTTAACTGCAAATAAAACGAGACTGTCACTCAAAACTAGCTAATTTAACTTTCTCACTATACTATAGTATACAAAAAGTGTAGTCATCGCAAAAAAATCGATGTTGAGATTTTTGTGGAAATAATATCCCCGTTTTGGGACCCCTGAGTCCAAAAAATTGGTTTTTACAAAATGTCTGTACATAGCTTTGTGTGTATGTATACAAAGCTAGAGCGAAAATTATTCGAACGATTTCAAACAAATTTGCATCAGACATGTCAAGTAGGTCTGTATAGGTGCACGAAAAATGGTTTTGAAAAATTGTAAAAAACAATCCCCTTTTTGACAAAAAAAAAAACACCAAAAAAATAAGTTATAATTTGTTTATAAAAAAACGGCTCTAACCATTTTGATAAAATTTGGTTTAATTGTAGCCTTTAATATACCCTACCATATGCAAAAAATCGCAACTTTCTAATAATTATTATCGTTTAGCTAATAATAATAATAACTGATTTTTGGGGTTTTTTTGGCCATAAAGATTGTTGTTTTTCAAAAATTTTCAAAACTTTTTATCGTGCATCTATACAGGCCTAATTGACGTGTTTGGTGCAAATTTGTTCGAAATCGATCGAATAGTTTTCTCTCTAGATAATAAAAATAATATTTATTAGTTAATCTCCTACTTCAAAAAATCACCTCTCCTACCCCACCTTCAATTATGAAGTCACAGTGAATCTGTTTAATAATTTAAATATGTTTGTGAGAAAGTATGTGCCAGTTCCTGGTACCGTTTATTTTAATATCTGTTAAAGGAAATTGAACGTAAAGAATATTTTTCGCAATGTTTAAGCTTTTTACAGTTTAAGCTACTTTCATATCAATGTGTTTGTTAAGTGTCATAACTGTAGAATTTGGGGATAAGTGCAACCAGATATCGTACATGAGCTCATTCATAATTTTTTTTTAAATACTGATTTACTACTTTACTATTGACTAGTTTTTCTAGGAATACATTAAAAACGTTGTATATAGTAGAATATCCGTGACGGTGAATCTCGGAGAAAGGATTGCTCCTATAACAACTGTGACTCTGGATACGGTCCTACGTAAGAGGCGAGACATCGATTATCGATTTGATATCTGCCGAACCACGAATGTTGCAAAAATAAAACATTGTATTACGGTATATACAAATTCCATCTTTGTTTTAAAACTAACATATCTTAGAATGTTTACATTAGTTGAAAAGCGATGCTGTTAAAACGAGTCTATTGAAATACATATTTTAGATGACTGATTTATTTATATAGGGCCTAAAGTCAAAATCATTTTATTTTTGGAAGCAATATAGTTATATGAAACAAACTAGGAGAAACCTCTGAGTGCTCCGCACGCCAACCAAGTTGGAACCTTCTATACACATAATCATCATGTTATCTTTTCTTTATAACGAAGGTGTAGGATTAATAATAACCACAAAGCTAAGATGGTAAATAATGTTAAATGCTCAAATAAATTTTTTTTATATTTCATAACAGCAGTTACAATAAAGGTTAAAAGAACCAGCAAGGCTCAGGTCTATACTTTAATAAAAACCTAACCTAAAAGTTAAAAATACAAATAATTGCTTGAAAGTTTGTAATCAGCAAACTGTTAATCGAAATGTTGGAGCAAACGGCTGTTTTATCTGTTATTTTATTCAATTGGTTGCGATGGTAATGAGTATAAATACACGTGTTGGTTCATCAGTCTAGGCCTAACCTAAGATTTTTTCCGACAAAATTTACAAATATTTAAATAAAATATGTTTTTATCAAAATGAATTATAGCCTATGATAGTGAAGCTTTTTATTAATAAAATAATTATTTTCTAATCGGTTCAGTAGTTCCAGAGATCAACATGTTACCTCTTTATGATATTATAGTACAGATGTTATCCACCAGTATCGGACACGATATGACAAAACAAAACAGCATCACAGATGAAATGTAATCTGTAATTATCGGTACACTATCACTCTCATGGGATGCATTACGGTTTACACTTTGTTATGACTAGCGACAATAACTGCTAGATGGTCACTACAGATAGCGTAGCGAAGGCCTATTAAAGGCGGTCATTACTTGAGTTTTGGTTGTTTTCTGTTTCTTTTCTAAACCCACACTTTGGCCGATAAATTAACAGAGTGACCGCACAATGGTTGGACGTAATGTTGCAGCCTTGTAATCTAATCTCTGATCAACCCCTTCGGTCGTGTCCACGGGGGGATCGGTGGCAGGACGCCAAGTTTGTGTCTTGAATCCCTTCATTGGATCAATTATCGCCCACGTTTATCGACGTACTGGTTTGGGTTAATAGCCGAGTTTTTACCGTAATAACAATGTACGAATTTTACCGATTAAAATCTCAGGAGTCGTGTTTCTT